>CM019159.1:3321710-3477757 GCA_009733165.1 Naja naja
TCTCCACACACACACACACACTAATTGCTTCAGGTTTGATTTGGAAGCAACGACTTTTCTATTTTTCGTTTATGTGGGGGGAAAGATTACCTAACGTGGCATATTTCCTTCTGCCCAGGCAGCCTCAAATTGCTTTTCACACACACACACCCCACTCCAGATCTAAGTTGATGACATTTTCACAAATTATTAGCATGGTGATAATAGGCATTTACAGAAAGGAAGCCGTGCGCTGGGCTTGTCACATTACGTGAGTGACAAGGGGTTTTCAAACCGATGAGGGCTGTTAAAGCTGATTATAGTTTATATCTGGAAATGATGGGGTATTGGATGCCTCGCAGTGGTGAGGGCCTGCAGCAATGTCCCTTCTCACCATGAGATGTAGATTGGCCGGGTTGCGCACAATTGAGTTTTAATAAAGAAAACTCAACAAGATAAATGCTTAAAAAGCATTATACGTAATGCTTTTTATACGATATGCATGTGAGCCGATGCAGTGGATGTTTTCCAGTGAACGCTCATCATTTTGAAGTAATATTGGACGTCCTTAACTGCTTGTTATTCTGGCTTTCTGTTTATGCTCAGAACTCTCTCTGCTGAGTGTTCACAGCGGTTAACATTTGTACATCTTTATCATCTCTCTCTCTCTCTCTCTCTCTCTCTCTCTCTCTCTCTCTCATCTATCTCTCATTATTTCCTGTAACATGATTTCCATCTTCTTCAGTTAGATGGGAGGGAAATTCTCTATTTCTTTTAGAGTACATATACATTGACTCTTAGATATTGAGTTTTGGAGGCAAGTTGTTCCACTAGTTAATTGTTCTCATGGTTAAGAAATTTCTCTTTAATTCCAGGTTGCTTCTCTGCTTGATTAGTTTCCATCTGTTACTTCTTGTCCTGCCTTCAGATGCTTTGGAGAATACGTTGTGTTATGTATGCAGGTTTGAAGTCATTGGTTTAGTTTGAACTGTTCTTGTAAAATGTCGGAAATGATTGGTTTAAAAAATGCGGAAAACCCTGCACTCTGATCGGCTGGCAACTGCGGCTGCTGGCTGTAAGTAGCAGCCGCAGCCCAGCCAAATTCTGAGCTGTAGTCACTAATAAACTAAGACCTTGAAGCACTCCGCATCTGTCTCTTCATGCAAACTTAACAGGTTGTTTCCCTCTTCTTTGTGGCAGCCCCTCAAATAGCAATAGCAACAGCACTTAGACTTATATTCCGCTTCACAGGGCTTTTACAGCCCCTCTAAGTGGTTTACAGAGTCAGCCTATTGCCCCCAACAATTTGGGTCTTCATTTTACTGACTTCAGAAGGAAGGAAGGCTGAGTCAAATATTGGAAGACTGCTATGTCACACCTAGCCCTTGTTTTCATTAGACATACCCAATTCCTGCAACCATTCTTTATATTCATTTTTACATAGAAAGATATGGAATTATTCACAGGTGGAGTACTTATTTATAAGTCAGAAATCTTCAATGTGGTATATAAACCAAGATCTCTAGACCAGATGCATAATTTCCAACAGGAATGTGAACATCTCTTGAAACGACTAAAAGAGTACCAGATATGTAAGTTTATTAGTTCAATCTGGAAATGTCATGTTGGATTCTGTCAGGGACATCGTCCTCAATATATTGGTGGTAAAAAACCTTGTGAAAATAGAGGGTTTTAACCCCCAAATAATCTGAATGTGGTATTTCACTAGTATTCTATTATAGTGGTCTCAACTGAGTATGGAATACATTAAGCCTTGCATGTAACAGAAAGAGGGCCCTCCTTAGGAGTTAACAGAGTATGTTCATAGTTATTAGAAATTCTGTTTATATATAGCATCACAGAGCAAACAAACAGCACAGTCACCATGTATTTTACTGCTCAACTGCTTTAACTGTAACAGGAAATGGGAAACTCTATTTAGAACAAAGGAGCATAGAGTATATGCCATAGATCCAAACTTGTAAACACTGCCATCTACTGGCTGAATGCTACTATAGATGTTGCACAGAAATACATTACAACAATGAATTCCAACAATAGTTAAGCAGATAGTTGTTTTAGTCTGGCCAGATTCTGTCTATAGGTAAGAAATAACGAAGTAACTTAGAAGTAAGTCCACATGCTGAACCGTAATCACTTTTATGAATATTTGCATTTTGAATAATATGGATGTGGCTTCTTCTCTAATCTGTATTCTGCTAAAGAGTTGGCTTGTTTTCTTCTACAATATTGGCTGTTACTATGGTATGCAGAAGGAAGGTTTTTCAGTTTTGCATTTTGACTCGGAGACATTAAAAATGCTCAGTTCCTTTGTTCTTTGGAAATAGCCTATAGGGATAAAAAAAGGCTCTGTGGTTGATTCTGCTTAGTATAATATTTGAAATATATAATTCAGTGCATCCATTTTTAAAAGCATTCATTTTGTCTACTTGAATAAACACAGGACTTCACAGCAGGAAATCTGAGAGAAAGAAGCCCAGGAAACAATATTTAAGATGAATTTTATTTGTCAATATAATAGCTTTCATTGATATAGATCAGTTAGTTGTCTGTTCTCTTTGGATGCTTCTTATGCTAAAAGGCACATGTTAAAAGATGGGATAAAACACAGAGGTGGAACAGAACATAAAGCGAAAGAGGAGAAACCAGAAATAAATCTCATATATTCCAAGCACATTGTTGTCCTCCATGGAAAAATCACTGTATTTTCATATTTATTGTGATTTTTTAAATATATTTTGATAAATTGCAAAGTTTCCTAAAAGGATCAGAATGAAGATCCTAGTATAGAGGATTTTCATAAATCATAAATCATAAAATATATTATTCTTATATAACATCATGTTACACTTGATTGTTCACTTGAAGAATGCAAAGATAGCTCATTCTACATTTGGGCTATGCATTGTATCAACAGCATCGAAACTGCTGAAAGGCAGTTGCAGTTGTGGGTTGGTGGAATTGTGTGTCTGGTTGTGCATTTTGGTTTGCAATAACATCACAGCTGTTTTGCTTTTTATTCGTGGTCTGTCTTTTTGTCTGTCTGTATGTCTGCAGGTTTAGAGGATGAATGGATGAATGGATGGATGTGGGGTTGATGGATGGATGGATGGAAGTGAAGTTGATGGATGGATGGATGTGGGGTTGATGGATGGATGTGGGGTTGATGGATGGATGGATAGCTAGATGGATGGGTTGGTGGGTTGATGGATGGGTGGGTGGGTGGAAGGAAGGAAGGATGAACAGATGGATGGATGGATGGACAGATAGATGGATGGATGGGTGGATGGATAGATAATGTGCATGCATGGAGAGATAGGCATATAGCTAGATTTAAGGTGATACTGATGTGATGAAATACATGATTATATGAACAATACAGTTTATTCGAGCATCCTATCCTTAGGCTGTATATTTATTTATTAACTTATTTCTTTATCTATGCATTTATATATTTAGTTATTTACTTTGATGCCAGACAGAGCTGGCTCACAGGGATCTGATGACTAATTAGATCCTTTGTGTATTAAAGAATGGAAAGAGATAAAGATTTTTTTCTTTTTCTCCAAAAGGAAGTTTGTGTCCACAGTCCAGTTGCCTTCTGGAAAAAAAAAAAGCAATTGGCCAAAAATTTGCTGGTTGGGTGCTCGTGAGACACACGGAAGATAAACAGAAGGAAGTTATAAGATAACCGACTAGCAAATTAAGTTTATAAAAACTCTGATCAGAGGAAACTCCAGAAGAAAAATGAATTGGGAGTTGTTACTTTATACAAACTGTAGCCTATGATTTCAGCACTTCCAGACGAGACAATGTCTGGAGCGTGAAGTTTGAAGGATGGATGGATAAATTTTTGACCACAACTGAAGCCAAAATTTCCTTTGCTAAGCAAAAACAGTTGCTAAGTGAGTTCTGTCCCAGTTTTTGCCTTTTTTTGGCCACCATTGTTAAGTGAATCATCTCAGTTGTTGAGTTAGTCACATGGTTGTTAAGTAAATCTGACTTCCCCGTTGACTTTTGCCTGTCAGAAGGTCGCATGTGACCCCAGGACATTGCAACAGTCATAAGTCCATGCCAGTTGCCAAGCCTCTGAATTTTGATCGCATGACCATAAGGATGCTGCAGTGCATGTAAGTGTGAAAAACGGGCATAAGTCACTTTTTCCACCTTCAAAGGGTCACTAAACAAATAGTTGTAAGTCAAGGACTAACTACATGATTTCCACTTTCTTCTGTTAGATGGGAGGAAAATTCTCTATTTTTTTAGAAGAGTATATATAGGTTGGGTCATGCCCCTGTTGGAATCTGATTCTGAGGGGGAGGCTGAGCAGCTGACAGGGAGTGGGAGTGTGGCTCCGATGGCTGTGGAGGAAATGGGGAAGGGCACAGTCCAGCTGGGCATTCAGAGGAAGACCCAGGCCCACCCCCTCTGCATCCTAGGACATGCAGGGAGGAACAGATAAGGGAGCAACATGAGTTACAGGGCTTATGGGGGAGAAAAGGGCCCTGATTCCCTTCATTAGCTGCAGCTGGAAAAACAGGATTTAAAAAGGACGTTTGCGCACAGCACCTCGCTGGAAGCAAAGTGGGCATTATCTGTGTTTATCAAGTCTTATCTGAGTTCTGGCGTCCTCCCAACTGTGTGTATTTCATTATCTTTTGAAGTCTGCCATTCCTTATCCTGCCCTGTCTTGTTAATCGCTGCAGTGCGGTTTGTGTTGGTTTTTATTTATAATTTAGATGTAGTTTTGGTTCAGACTGAATTTCTTCCCTTTAAAAACTGTTTTGGGGAGAGTTTTTTTCTCCAGCTGATGATAACTGGACATTGGGGGGCCAAGTTGGAGGAATTAAAGGGACTTTACCTACTTTTGTGACTTTGTTGCTTTTGTGCCATGCCCCTTTGGGTCATCACAGGTTGACTCCTTCTTATATATTGGAACATTGGAAACACTATTCCAGGGGTCTCCAGCCTTGGCAACTTGAAGCCTGGAGGACATCAACTCCCAGAATTCTGGGAGTTGAAGTCCTCCAGGCTTAATGTTGCCAAGGTTGGAGTCTCCTGCCCTAAACCATTCCAGACAAATGGTTGTCCAGTCTCTCCTTAAAAACCTCCACTGATGGAGCACCCATAACTTCTGGAGGCAAATTCTTCCACTGGTTAATTGTCAGAAAGTTCCTCCTTAATTCCGGGTTGCTTCTTTCCCTGATGAGTTTCCATCCATTGTTTCTTATCCTGCCCTTCAGGTGCTTTGGAGAATAGCTTGACTCCCTCTTCTTTGGGGCAGCCTCTGAGATATGTGAGCTCTTGTGGAGTTTCAGCCTCAGAAAAAACCCAGGAAGAGCTGACCTTGGTGGAAGAGGAACATGAAAACTCTCCAGAGCAGAATTGGATGGTGCCAGGAGCTGTTTGGGGCTGCATGATGGTTAGTTCTCATAACAAAATTTCCATCATGGAAGGAATATATAATTTCCCACGTCTTGTAAAAGTCCCCCTTGTCTGATTTTTCTTCTTCAGCACCTAAGAACTTTCCCAAAGTACCTTACAAGGATAACTAGACACAATACAATGAGATGCATAATGGAAAACACCCATTCAAGAAAAATAGGATGCTATTTCAATATGCAACCAAATTAAAAAAGAGACAGTAGCATCCGGAAATCTCAAATCCAAAAACAAATATCCATCCACGCACCAATTTTTTCAAAGAAAAACTAAAGCATTAGCAAGTATGAAGGTCTGTGAGCTTAATTCTGGTAAATCAGGAACCGCTAGCCAACATTAAGAGAGAAAGTAGCTAATACAGTTTTCCCTGTTCAAATGTAATAAATACTTACCAGCCTAATTTTATAGGAATAAGACTCAGCGCAGTGTCTCTGGCACTGATTTTAATTATCAGACAGGCTTGTGGGAAAATAAAATAACCCCCTGAACCTGCTCAGCTGGTGGAATTTTTAAACACTAGAGCCACTGTTTTAAACAGAATATGGAAATGAGTAAGCCATTAGCACAGATCTTGTAAGAATAAAAAATACCATCCAGTTGTCTGGCCTCGGATAGCTGCATTCTTTAGATCAATCAAAGTCTCTGGGTGGCTTTGTGGGCAACAATCAGCAAAGCACATGACAGAAATGTCTACCTAGGAGAAAATTGTAAATAATATTTTAATTATTTTAAATAATTAAATTGAATTGTTGAATTCTCACACAGTGAGTTGTCCCATGGTGAATTGGTTGTGGTGAGTTGGCCATGGTGAGTTGTCTCGATGTGAGTTGGCCATGGCATATTCTCCCAAAGTTGAGTTGGCCATAGTGAGTTGTCCTGTGGTGAGTTGGTCATGGCGTATTGTCCCAAAGTTGAGTTGACCATGGCAAATTGCTCCATGGTGAGTTCTTCTGTGGTGAGTTGGCCATGGCAAGTTGCCCCATAGTGAGTTGGCCATGGTGAGTTGGCTATAGGGAATTGGCCACGGTGAATTGTTCAGTGGTGAGTTGGCTGAAGAGAGTTGTCCATGGCGTACTGTCCCAAAGTTGGGTTGACCATGGCAAATTGTTCCATGTGAGTTGTTCTGTGGCGAGCTGGCTATGGCGTATTGTCTGTTGTTGAGCTGGCTGTGGTGATTTGTCTGTAGAGAGTTGGCCCTGGTGAATTGTCCTGTGGTGAGTTGGCCATGGTGAGTTGGCTGGAGAAAGTTGTCCCATTCCAGCTACGGAGACTTTGCTCTGCATACATTTTCAACTATGGCGCTGCTGTTCTCTAAAGCAATAAATAGATTGAGGAATGATACGTCCTGCTGTCCAATTTCTGAACCGTCTTTGTTCCCACTCCATCCGGGTGGGTGACCTATGCACAGCCTTCATTCATCTCCCTGCCAAACAAAGCCACACTCTGCTCTGGCCAGCTGGCTGGATTGTGACATCCAAAATAGAAGCTCACTTCTCAGTGGAGAGAAAGGAAATGAGAAATGGCCCCTTCCCCATGGGTGACACAAAACCCTTCAACTCTTCAAAAATGCATCATGTTATTGATAATTTTGATATTTGTGTGATTTTGCTTAACTTGGTAAGTTGTACCAACTGGCTGTCTAAACATTATTTATGAGCTTGTGTTATGCCTTTACTTCTAAGCAGCTTCTTGGTGGCTCCAAGGAGGCATGTAAGCAAAAGTTTTATGGTCACGTGTGACCACGTCTCGAGATTTTTTTCTGGGATATTTGGACACAGAAGATCCTAAAACTACCTTCTTACTTTTGCTAATGCAAGTTCAGGAAGAGAGAAGGTGTGGGGAGAATTCTAGAATGTCGGCTATTGCTCTAGGGAGGTGCACTGGGTTAAGACTCAAATGATTTATGCATGTCCTCTTTGATGAAATTTGTTTTAAAAGATCATATTTTAATGGATGGAATATTTATCCATTAAAATATTCAACTTGATTAAATTAAGAAAGAGCATCTGGGAAAGGCAACCAGGGAATTGCAAATACATTGCAAATAAATGGCTAATCCAAAGAATTCCCATAAACTGGGGAATCAGGGCATTTGTCAAATAAAGGGAGAAGCACAGACTAGAAGCATTCACACAATTGTGGGTGGTTTTCCCCAGATTCTACTGAGAGATGCTAGTCAAGGATTTAGGGTCAAATGAATTCAGAAGTTGGTGAATTCTCCATCCATCCATCCATCCATCCATCCATCCATCCATCCATCCAAACATGCATATATACATACATCTGTCCTTCCTTCCTTCCTTCCTTCCTTCCTTCCTTCCTTCCTTCCTTCCTTCCTTCCTTCCTTCCTTCCTTCCTTCCTTCTATTCATCCTCTATCCATCTATTCAACCTCCCTCCCTCTCTTCTTCCCTCCCATCCTTTTTTTCCTTCTACCAGAAGATTGTAGACAGACCTGGATGTATTAAAGGACTGGATATGGGCCAATCATCTGAGAAAACAGAAGAAATCTTGATAGCCTTACAGTAAGTTCCATAGATAGACCATCCATGGTTCTTTTTAGACCGGGATAGTCCATCTAGTGCCTTCATAACATCATGTCTAATTTTCTGCAGAACTTCCACCTTCAAAGATGATTCAGGGCATCCATAAACACAAAGTGTTGACACCTATTGTGTGGTATTGGTGGTTGGAGTCACATTACACCAATCCTCACTGGTTAGTCCTGGTAATCTTCTCAATGTTGAGTTATCTTCAAGATATTAGTGCTCATTCAGAAGATGCTATGTTGTGGTTAGCTGGCAGCAGGTGTGGACAGTGGAGGAGAGTGAGGACTCAGATGAGGGGCCAGGACCATCAGAGATTGTGGGGGCTGGCAGCAGTGACAAGGAGATTCTTGAGGAGCCTGTGCCAAGTGCGCATGCATGCAGGATTGATCATAGGAGAGAGCAGTTACAGCAGCACAGGTGATTCAGGAGTAAGGCTGCAAGGTAATGGCCCCTCCCTCAAGAGGATAAAAGCCAGGTTTGAAAAAGCATTCTTTTGCAGAAAGCAAAGAAGCTCTGAAGCTCAGCTTGTGGACATCTTAGTTCGTATTTGGAGAATCTTGTAAATTAGTTCTTATCTCTGGGTTTTTGGCAGCCTTGACGAACAACTTGGCAAGGCTCTTTCTTGTTGGAGCTAATTAGTTGGAAGCAGCCTTTTATCTGTGAAGAAACAGAATTTGTGGATTAAATCTTAAAAGGTGGGGGCTGTTGCCTTTGTCTTGTGTTTGCTCTCTTGGAACCAGGTTGGGTCAGAACAGTTAAATGGTCTAAATGCTTCTTGAAATCCCTCTGTTGATATTCCCCATCCCTTAATACCTCTTTAGAGAGCTTTGCTTGTAGTATCAACAATAAATAAGGTTAACAAGGGTAGTAATCCCACCCATGGAATTTACTGTCTTTAGAAATTCTTTGTGCATCTTCTATACTTTAAATTGTACCAACAATTTAAGGCATACCTCTTTACACAAACCTTTCAGCCTTCCTTGATGTGTTTGCTTTTATTATTATAAACCACACTGTGTTTGTCAAAGAGCCATCTATAAATATAAATATTTACAGTAGCAACCACGGCATCTTCATGAAGGGGACATCGGAAACAATTTACCAATGTCTTCTAATCCAGCCTTCCTTCAGCAATATTTCCCCAAATTTCCTAATTAATTACACGGAAAATTAGAACTTTTAATTAATGATTTATTGGTTGTAGCTGGTTCTAATTCTTTTCTTGCAACAGCCCTCTCTGCGCGGATCTCAGCTAAGTGTGTTTATTTTATAATTTTATTTAACAAAACAACAACCTTGAAGTATTTAATTACGGCAGGGATTTTTTGTCATACGAAGAGCAGTATATGTGAGTGCCAGTTATTCTTTTTTTTTGGGGGGGTCTCTTGAAATATCTTCAAATTCTGCTTCCATCTCTCCTTTCTGTGTTTTGAGAAATGGGCACAAACGAAACAAACACTTCAGTTAGTACATCAACAAAGATTATCCATGCGAGACAATTTACTTGAAACACCACTAGATCTGAAGAGCTCAAGGTCAATCGGTTTTTTTAAATGCTGAAAATCAAAACAATCCTTTTGGAAGAATTCTTATTTGCCCCCAATCTGAAGTCTATCAACGCCCCTCAAGCTTGTCTTGCCTCCTACGTTTTTACCATCTGAATGGGCCATGTTAAAAACAAAGAAGACTTAAACTTAAGTCCTCTTGGGTTGTATAATACAGTGGACAATGAGTGTTCTCTGATGATATCAGTATCTTGTAGAAATGTATGAGATTCAACCGTGCCGCCATTTTTTTTACATGGTTGGTTTGCTAGCTGGGCATCTAATTTCTCCTTTTCTCATCCAGGACTTCCCATGGTGGGTGAGCTATGGTGGTGGAGCAGAGTGAACACAATATATTTAAATTATATTGTGGGCCTTGGTGGTGCAGGCTGTTAAACACCTAGCACTTAGTTCCAGCTGCCTGCAATTAGTGCAGGCTTGAATCCCACCAGGCTCAAGGTTGACTCAGCCTTCCATCCTCTCGGGGTAGGTAAATTGAGGACCCAAGATTGTTGGGGGCAATAAGCTGACTTTGTAAAAATGCCACTTAGTAATAAGCAGGCATATACAATGGAATGAAGGCTATTGCTGAGCGCATTGGGTTGTGCTCCAAAATTGTAAGCGCCTGAGTCTTCGGAGAAGGGCAGCATATAAATGTAATTTAAAAAAAAATTGACATCTGGCCAGTTGCATAAATCTGTCTCTGTTGCATTGTAATCACTTCATTGTAGAAATGCCTACCTTTTGCAATGGATGTGAGAAAGGACTACTGGTAGTCCTCAGCTTACAACAGTTCATTTAGTGACTTAGTTACAATGGTACCAGTGGTGGGCTTCAACCAGTGTAACAACTGGTTCAGTGAGTGCATGCTTTGTCTGTGTCCTCAGGGTCACCTGAGTTGTGCAAATGATAAACTTCCAAGTGGCCTCAATGACCCTCTAAAAGAATGCAAATGACCAGCTGTCTGCAAGGTCTGCAAGGAATATTCCTTCCATTCATGCAGTCAGAACCGAAGAAGCTTCTTGGATGAGAAGTGAAATGTCTTCAAAGAAAGGACAGAAAGTCCAGTTGCCTCTTAAAAAACACTTTGGGACAACCATGACCTGGATGACGGAGAATCTCTGTAGACAACCAAGCTCAGAGGTTGCCAAAGACCCTAAAAGAATATTGATTGTGTCAATGTAAACCCATTCACTTCAGAATAACATCAAACATTGTCCCCAAATGTAGCCTTCAAACCAACAAGCTTTCCTGATTCCTCCCTCCAAAGCAACGAACTCAGTTTTGAAAGGCCACAAAAATTATATAGCACATTCAGACCCATCCATCATGCTAGACTAGACCTTTGGTAAACAAGGATACGTGGTGAAATGGGTCAGAATAGAAAGCAGAAGAAATTGCATCAGGAGATAAAAGAAAAGGAAGTGAAATCTCATTCACTACCCCCCTCTCTCTATTTTTCTACTCATAAAAATCACCTTTGATTTCACCCTACATCAATTCATACGCTTCCTTTATTCTTTAAAACTCAAAAGAAATCCCCTCTTTGTGAGGATCTCATCAATTCCACCTACCTGACTTTCGTAGCCAAGGGAAAAAACACAGTGTTTTGTAGTGTTGTGTTGCTTTTCCCCCCTCCTTAACCTTCATTTATTTGTGTGCGATTGTATCCTAATTTATATTCTTGGTACGATCAAACCACCGCAATATTCTGTATCATTGTCGTCAAGTATCTTCAGTCCACCTTCATTCATTCATTCATTCGTTGCCACATGCAACTCCAGTTCATCCCTTTCATGTTTTTCCCCCCGATGTACACAATGCTCACTTCCATTTAACAAGAAGGACAGAAGTCTGGTTTTAAGATGTGCAGTCTTCTTAATTTTATTTGACAAAGAGCATAGACCGGGGGATTGTAGTAAGATGCCACCTTACGTTATTCAGACAGCGATCAAATCAAATCAACATCGGACACGGGGGGGCAACCTTCTGGTGCACTGATCACAACCAACATCGCAAGGAATTAAATAGGCCTAGCTTTGGTTCGTTGACTTTGAAGTGGCTTTGACTTGTGTTGCTCGTCTGGAGTAAACTTTAGGATTGCCCCGATGGCAAGACTTCTCTGTAGGTTGTGTGTGTACAACTTGGGTATTCCATTTTATCGGTGTAAAAAGGGAATAGGTGACCTATGAGCCACGGTGGTGCAGTGGTTAGAGTGCAGTACTGCAGGCTACTTCTGCTGATTGCTGAAATGGCAGTTCAAATCTCACCAGGCTCAAGGTTGACTCAGCCTTCCGTCCTTCTGAGGTGGGTAAAATGAGGAGCAAGATTGTTGGGGGCAAGAGGCTGACTCTGTAAAACCACTTAGAGAGGGCTGAAAGCTCTGTGAAGTGGTATATGTGGCCTTCCTTCCTTCCTTCCTTCCTTCCTTCCTTCCTTCCTTCCTTCCTTCCTTCCTTCCTTCCTTCCTTCCTTCCTTCCTTCCTTCCTTCCTTCCTTCCTTCCTTCTCTCCTTCCCTTTCTTAATCTCCTTCCTAATGGCTCAGTAGTGAGAATGCAGTATTGCAAGGTAAGCCAGAAGTTTAATCCTGACTGTCTCAAGGTTGTCTCAGCCTTCTGTCCTTCCAAGGTGGGTAGAATGAGGACCCAGATTGTTGGGGGCAACAGGCTGACTCTGTAAACCACTTAGAGAGGACTGTAAAAGCAGTGTGAAGCAGTATGTGTGCCCTCCCTTCCTGCCTCCCTTATTCCCTTTCTTAATCTTCTTCTCTGTAAATTGCCCAGAGCAATTGTAAAACACTGTAAAGCGGTGTACAAGTCTAAGTGCTATTATTATTGCTTTTTCATCATTATTGCAGCTTGGCAAACATACATAGCCAGATGGCAGCTAAGATTTGAAGGCGGGTGGATTTGTTGGAGTCTTGACACCAGATTTATTTCTATGGGATTGCATCCTCCCATTGGGAATTAAATTCATGGATCATTGCACTTTAGATGTCTACATGCAAGACATTGGCTTTGGGGTCTGCAGGTAGTTGTTGACTTACAACAGTTCATTTAGTGACCAAAGTTACGAAGGCACCGAGAAATGTGACTTATGACCATTTTTCATACTTACAAGCTTGGTAGCATCCCCACCATCACGTGTTCAACATTCACATACTGGTTCATACTTATGACCGTTTGCTGTGTCCCGGGGGTTACGTGATCCCTTTTGCAACGTTTGGACAAGCAAAGTTAGCGGGGAAGCCAAATTCACTTAACAACCGTGTTACCGACTTATCAACTGCGGTGATTCACTTAACAGCTGTTGCAAGAAAGATCGTAGAACGGAGCAAAATTGACTTCACAAATGTCTCACTTAACAACTGAAACTTTGGGCTCCATTGTGGCCGTAATTCGAGGACCACCTCTATTTATATGCTGGTACTCAGTGGAGTTACATGAAAGGATTTATGCAAATTCTGACCACTTTCCCTTAAATCCCTCAGAGTAAAATTTATCTGAATTCAAATTTCTCACTTAGCAACATAAATTTTGGGCTCAATTGTGGTCGTAAGTTGAGGACTCCCTGGAATAATTCCCTAACACATGGCCCTTATGATTCCTGTTGGTAAAATGAAAATTCTACATGGCGGTGTAATAATTGTGATGCTTTGATTATGGGCCGCAATCAAAGATAACTTGACTTTTTCCTGAATTTGAAGAAAACGTCCTATCAGTGAGGCAGGATATGCTTCGGCTTTGAGAAATGGCCGCCATCTTAATCTCTGTTTTTGTGCATATACACACACCTGACAACTTGTAAGTGGAATGCTTGAAATAAATTGTGCAGAGCCTGCTATTAATTGGCTCCAGGAGACGCATCTTGTTGTGGCTTGAGTTTTCCTCCAAGGGGCAAAAAACGGAGATGGGTTTTACATCCATGTTGCTTTCTTCTTTCATACAAGCTCGTCCGCTTTTCATCACATGCTTGGGAATTTTGTCAGAATCGAAACCTTTCGGCAATCATGGGTTGCGAAACCTAGCAATTCTTTGGGGTTTGGCCTTATCGCTTCCCCTTGATATTATTCCCCTTCCTCACAGCTTTTTCTATCAAGCATTTCCCACAGAATGGAGTCCTGAAGGTTCCTATATGCTCTCTGGGGAATTCTGGGAGTTGAAGTCCACAGGTCTTAAAGTTGCCAATTTTGGTGACTCCTACCGTGTTTCCCCGAAAATAAGACCTACCCCGAAAGTAAGACCTAGCACTATTTTCTAAACCTGCCCTAATATAAGACCTACCCCGAAAATAAGACCTAGTGTAAATCTCCAGTTCCAGGAAGACTTTTCAGGGAGCAACCGTGCACCCAAAACACCCCCTACACACTCACACCCACTATTTGGCACCATAAATATATAAGACCTACCCCGAAAATAAGACCTAGTGTGTTTTTGGGAGCCAAAAAAAATATAAGACAGTGTCTTATTTTCGGGGAAACACGGTACATGCTGGCTGGGAAATTCTGGAAGATTTCCATTGGTGGGATTCAACCGGTGTAGCAACCAGTTTGGTGAATGCAAGCTTCCATGCTACCAGTTCACCAGAACTGGTCCGTACCATCTGAATCCTATTCTGAAGGTTCCTATAGGCTTTTTGGGGAATTCTGGGAGTTGAAGTCCACAGGTCTTAAAGTTGCCGATTTTGGAGAACCCTACATGCTGGCTGGGAAATTCTGGAAGATTCCCAGTGGTGGGATTCAGCCGGTGTAACAACTGGTCCAGTGAGCACATGTTTCCATACTACTGGTTCGCCCGAACTGGTCTATACCAGCTGAATCCCACCCCTCGCTGGGGAATTCTGGAGTTGAAGTCCACAGGTCTTAAAGTTGGCAATTTTGGTGACTCCTCCATGTTGGCAGGAGAATTCTGCAAGACTCCTACATGCTGGCTGGGAGTTGCCAATTTTGGAGATCCTAACATGCTGGCTGGGAAATACTGGGAGTTGAAGTCCTAACAGGAAGGACAATTAACCCGTGGAACAACTTGCCTGCAGAAATCATGGGCGCTCCATCACTGGATGTTTTTAAGAAGAGTCGAGACAGTCACTTGTCTAAAATGGTATAGGTTCTCCTGCTTGAGGACTAGAAGACCTCCAAGGCCCCTTCCAGCTGATTCTATTCTAGGCCTTAAAGTTGCCAATTTTGGAGACCCCGACATGCTGGCTGGGGAATTCTGGGAGTGGAAGTCCTTGAGTGTTGAAGTTGCCAAGTTTGGAGAGTCCTGTTCTAGACAGAAATGATTGAATCTTCTAATGACATTATCAATGTCATGAAATACATATGACAGCGGGACAATGCAAGCTTTTTTTTTACATGATCACCAAACATGATAAACTCTCCTGTCTTGTTCACACTTCCGGCATAAATTTGAAGTTGCTTTTATGCCTTCTAGACCTTAACTCCGATGGCATATGCCAAGGGAAGCCAAAAAAAACCACTCCACAAGCGATCTGCTCAGTGTAAATTGAAGTTTCACACTTTCCTAATCATTGTAATTTCTTTTCTGTTCAAGCCTTTTCTTTCTGACCATCTTGATTTGCTGTTCTGCCTAGTAAGTGACAGAAGGGGAAAAAAAATATTAAAGCCTGTTTCTTCCCTGGCCTTCTTCCGATTAATTAAAGTATGTATTAAACTTTTGAACCTTGCAGGAATTTATCATCAAAGGAAAGCAGAATAGACTGTGTCATGGGTTGCTACATAGCCAGATAGAGTTTTCTGTTTTTCTTGAAATAAAAATAAATGATGGACATGAGAAGATGGATGTGGATTATAAATAACTTATCATGGTTATCAAAATTATTCCTCCTCCTCCTCCTCCTCTTCTCCCCCTCCCCCTCCCCTTCCTTCCTTCCTTCCTTCCTTCCTTCCTTCCTTCCTTCCTTCCTTCCTTCCTTCCTTCCTTCCTCTCTATTTAGTCATTAATATAAGTATACAGAAAACCGGCCAATAATTTGCCAATAGATTTTGGGGCAGGGTCTGTTTCCCAAGGTGTGGGAACCAATTTTGTAATAATGTATTAATCAGTATTCTGTAAGAGGGGGAACAACATGTGCATTTGTGTTCTTTTCTTGTCTTTTTGATGCACTTTTTAGATATCTCAATTGTTTTGCATTTTCTTTCATTATGTTTGCCTTTTTTTCCAAGATTTTTTTTTGGGGGGGGGGGAATTTTGTATTTTAGCTTTCTTTTGAACAACAAAAAGGTAGAATGGAAAAAAGAGGGGGAAAAAAACCATTCAGCTGTGATTGTTGATGCCATGGAAATGTAAGAAGGCCGTTTGGTGACTGATGGATTGAAGTCCTTTTTAAAATGCTGTTCTCATTTCCAACGGTCGAGAGCGGAATTGAAAGTGCATTTTTGCCTCACTAGGAAGATGCTCTTATTGAAAATGAGTTTGTCATCTTCTCTTGCCAAGTTATCCTTTAACTGTGTTCTCAATATTATTGCCTTTTTCGTCCGCTGTGCTAGTGCCATGAACAAGGACGCTAATGAAGGAATGCCATAGAAGATTAAGCTCCTAGGGAGTCAGTTTAATGGGACCTCCTTCAAAAGAGATAAGACCGTATTGCTCGTCCATTAAAAAGAGCTTTTAAGAGCAACAGGGCACTCCTTTCTCTGGCAGTCTTGAACAAACTATCACAACAAAGCGCCCAAGTGTATTTAAGTGAAGAAAGGGGAGAAGGAAAATTTCAAAAAAGGTGAATTTCCTGCAAAGATGCTGGAAAATATCTGAAAAATCCAAAGTGGGATGGGTCAAAGAAGATGTGCCTATCCTCCAGTATACTGACTTGGCCTCTCACTTACCTGAGCTATTTGTAATCTTTGACATCTTAAAGATGTTTGCACCTCCCTTTCTAAGTTTCCTAAGTTTCTTAATTTTATTTATTTATTTATTTATTTATTTGAACTTATATGCCGCCCCATCTCCAAAGACTCGGGGCGGCTTACAACTAAAACAGGAACAATAAATACTTAAAAAACGATTAAATTAGATATTGCCCACATTGTGATTTTAAAAAGGAAAGGAAGGAAGATAGAAAGAAAGAAAGAAAGAAAGAAAGAAAGAAAGAAAGAAAGAAAGAGGGAGGGGGAAGGAAGGAAAGAAGGAAAGTGGGAGGGAGGAAGGGAAGGAAGGAAGGAAAGAAGAAGAAAGAAAGAAGGAAAGAAAGAAAGGAAGGAAAAGGAGGGAAGGAAGGAAGAAAAGATAAATAAATAAGAAGGGAGGGAAGATAAATAAATTAGTAAAAAAGAAAGAAAGAAAATAAGGAAGGAAAGGAAGAAAGGAAGGAAGGTGGAAAGAAAGGAAGAAGGAGGAAGGAGGGAGAGGAAGGAGGAATGGAGGAAGGAGGAAGAGAAGGAAAGAAGGAAAGAAGAAAGAGAGGAGGAAAGAAGGAAGGAAGGGAAGAAGGAAGGAAAGGAGGAAGGGAGGAAGGGAAGGAAGGAAGGAAGGAAGGAAGGAAGGAAGGAAGGAAGGAAGGAAGGAAAGATGAAAGAAAAGGACACTCTTAGATGGCACAAAATAAGCTGGATGGATGGGTTGTATCACCTCGGTAGACCGTTAACTATCATAGATAGTTAGAAGCAAGCCATCTGAATCTATCGATGGTCGGTCTTTCCTTTCCAGGGGTTCAGAGTTCTGAGATGTTTGCTGTCCTAACATTCTTGTTGCTATGAAAGCAGGGCCTACCAGAGGGAGCATCCGATGCAAAGCTGGCCTTATGAGTAGCTACTCATCAAAGGCCTCCGTTGGATGCCTGCCATGGTAACCGCTGGCTCACCCATCTCTGAGCACCGAACACATATTAGGCACCTAATCAAACAACTCCTCTCCACTTTTGGCAACTTTAGATGGTTGTGTTTTTGGTTTTTTGCATCTGGGAATAGCCACCGATTCACAATCCAGAGAGTTCAGCTGCCACATTTCCCCCTTTTTTATTGTTTATTTTTCATTTGTATTTATTTGAAGAGCTTTTGGGAGACTTCCATATTCCCTTCAACAGCTGAGCTGCTTATAGAGACAATCAGCAATAAGACGGATGATGCAAATGCAGGGAGAGGTTTCAGCTGTCAGATAAGCAGAAGAACAGAAGAGCAGAAGAGTTGAATGGGACCTTGGAGGTCTTCTAGTCCAACCTTCGCTCAGGCAGGAAACCCTATACCATTAATGGATGTATGGTGCTTGTTTTTCCCAGGGATGCAGTGGCTCAGTGGCTAAGATGCTGAGCTTGTCGACCAGAAAGGTCGGCAGTTTGACGGTTCGAATCCCTAGCGCCGCGTAATGGAGTGAGCTCCCGTTCCTCGTCCCAGCTTCTGCCAACCTAGCAGTTCGAAAGCATGTAAAAAATGCAAGAAGAAAAATAGGGACCCCTTTGGTGGGAAGGGAACAGCGTTCTATGTACCTTCGAAGGCGTTTAGTCATGCCAGTCACATGACCACAGAGACGCCTTTGGACAGCACTGGCTTTGTAACAGAGATGAGCATCGCCCCCTAGAGCCAGAAATGACTAGCACATATGTGCAAGGGAAACCTTACCCTTTCCCTTTACTTTTTTTCCCATTTGGAAAAAAAAATGGGAACAGTCTATTTAGAATCACACTACATTAAAATCGCTATAAATCCCAGAAATTAATTAATGGGTATGGGAGTCATTTTTTTCCCCTCCAATTCACAGGAACAATTAATTTATTGCACAGGGACATGAAAACTTTTGCAACTGCGTTTGTTGAAAGAGAGATATGGCTCATGATGTGTTTCAATAACATTTTTATGGCAAAGGCCTTGATGAACCGAAAAATATCTCACTCTTACTTAGGACTTTATTTCTCCTGCAGTAAAAGAAAAAATGCACTTAGAATACTGCATCCAGTTTTGGTCATCATATTATAAAGGAGATGTTGAGACTCTGGGAAATGTGCAGAAAAGAGCAAGAAAGATGAGTAGGAGATTGGGGGCTAAAACATATGAAGAACGGTTGCAGTAATTGAATATGTCTAGTCTAACGAAGAGAAGGATTATGGATGACATGAGAGCAGTCTTCCAATATTTGAGGGGCTGCCAGAAAGAAGAGGGGGTCAAATTATTCTCCAAAGCATTTATTTATTTAATTGGACTTATATGCCGCCCCCTCTCCGCAAGGACTCAGGGCGGCTCACAATTAAAACAGTACAACAATCAATAAATATTTAAAACAAAATTAGATTAATAAGCCCAATTGGTAAAACCCATTAAAATACTTTAAAAAAAAAACCCAGGAGGTCAGTCCAGCCCGGCCTGTTCAAACAGCCAGGTCTTCAGATCGCATGAAGGAGCGGAGATCAGGAGCCAACTGGAGCTCCAGAGGGAGTTGGTTCCACAGGGCGGGGGCCAGAACAGAGTAGGCCCTTCCCTGGGGCACCGTCAGCCGACATTGTCTAGCTGACGGTACCCCGAGGAGTCCCCGTCTGTGCGCATGCACAGGGCGATCGGTGTTTGATGTTGGGAGAAGACGCTCCCGCAAGTACCCTGGACCCATATCATAAAGGACTTTGAATGTTAACACCAACACCTTGAATCTCACCCAGAGGGCAACCGGCAACCAATGCAGCTCGCGCAGGAGGGGTGTAACATGGGAGTATTGGGAAACTCCCATCACAACCCGCGCAGCCGCATTCTGCACCAGCTGAAGCCTCCGGATGGTATGCAAGGGCAGTCCTAAATAGAGAGTGTTGCAGTAGTCAAGTCGGGAAGTCACAAGTGCATGAGTGATCGTGCGAAGGGCATCTCGGTCCAGATACGGGCGCAACTGGCGAACCAGTCAGACCTGGGCAAAAGCTCCCCTGGCCACGGCCCCCACCTGCTCCTCCAAACTAAGCCATGAATCCAGGAGGACTCCCAGGTTCCGAGCCCTGTCCACAGGGGCAACACCTCTCCCCCTATTTGAAGGCAGAACAAGAAGCCATGGATGGAAACCAACCAAGGAGAACTAAGGACTAAGGAGAAACTTCCAAACGGTGAGAACAATTAACCAGTGGAACAACTTGTCTTCAGAAGTTGTGGATGCTCCATCACTGGAGCTTTTTAAGACAATATTGGACAACCATCTGCCTGGAATGGTATAGGGTTTCCTGCTTGAGCAAAGGTTAAACTAGAAGACCTCCAAGGTCCCTTCCAACTCTTGTTATTCTGTTAAAGAGCATTTCATGGGACTAGAAAAGGCTTGGTCCCAGGTGTGGATGAATGGAGCTCTGGCTATTGAGGGTGAGGCTCTTCAAACATGCCTTTAGTTGGAAATGCTTCTATACAAGTTGAATGAATGAATGAACAAAGAAAGGGAGTTGTTATGACAACACTATTATGATGATGATAAGTGCTTGGGGAAAAAGACGATGGGGTGAGAATGGATGTGAGGCTAGATATAGCTACCTCAGCGGCATCAAACATCACTCAAAATGGTGGCTGCAATGTATTGTAGATATATTAATGGAATATAAAATAAAAGAGTTGGAAGGGACCTTGAAGGTCTTCTAGTGACTAGTCCAACCCCCTGCTCAAGTAGGAGACCCTACATCCATGATGGCGAACCTATGGCATGCGTGTATTCTGGTATTTTTGGAAAAACAGGAAGTGATGAAACGGGGCTAGTTTTCAGCCTGCAAAGCTTGCGGAAGCCTGCAGAAGCCTTCCTCAAGCCTTTGGGAGGCCGAAAAAGGCCTCAAACCCACTGAAAATCAGCGGTGAGGTGCAGTGCAGGTAAGGGGGCGGCGGGGGATTGGAGGGTAGGATGGGGGATTGCACGGGCATGCGTAGGGGTGTGTGGGAGGGCGTATATTGCCTTCTGGGTGCTGGCACATGAGTGTGAGCGTGCAAGCATGGGCATTTTTGACACAGGAGCCCAAAAAGGTTAGCCACCACTGTCCTACATCATTCTAGACAAATGGCCATCCAATCTCTTCTTGAATACCTCCAGTGATGAAGCACCCACAAGCTTCTTGAGGCAAGTTGTTCCATTGTATAAATGTTCTCGCTATCAGGAAATTTCCCCTTAGTTCTAGGATGCTTCGCTCCTTGATTATATTCCCTCCATTGCTTCTTGTCCTGCCTTCAGGTGCTTTGGAGAATAGCTTGACACCCCTCTTCCCTCCGCTATGTCCCAGTTCTTACTTCCTACAAAATCAACAATCCCATTCTCCTTTATTGCCTTTATTCTATTCTCCATTGTGTCGTCCTACAGAACATCTACAGCACATCCCAGTCTTTGCTGGCTTTTTTTTTTAATTACATCTATATGCCGCCCTTACAACTTTTGGGATACAACCCAATGCGCTCAGCAATAGCCTTCCTTCCATTGTATATGCCTGTTTATTACTAAGCGGCAATTTTACAAAGTCAGCTTATTGCCCCCAACAATCTTGGGTCCTCAATTTACCTACCCCGAGAGGATGGAAGGCTGAGTCAACCTTGAGCCCGGTGGGATTTGAGCCTGCACTAATTGCAGGCAGCTGGATCTAAGTGCTAGGTGTTTAACAGCCTGCACCACCAAGGCTCTTGGACTTTCCCTGCCTCAGTTTCCATGTGTGTCCAGGGAGTTATGCACAGTCTAGCAATTCTCATAAAAGTTGTTTTCCTCTTCTGCTCCATGCTGATACCAATCCTGATTGTACAGCATCACTAAAGCTTGCTATTAGGAAAATGACAGAATAATAGAGAACTTGGAGGTCTTCAAATCCAACCCCCTGATTAAGCAGGAAATCTTGTACCATTTCAGGCAAATGGCTGTCCAATCTCTTCTTAAAAACCTCCAGCGATGGAGCACTCACGACTTCTGAACACAAATTGTTCCACTGGTTAATTGTCCTCACTGTCAGGAAATTTCTCCTTAGTTCCAGGTTGCTTCTACTCCTTGATTAGTTTCCATCCATTGCTTCTTGTCCTGCCTTCAGATGCTTTGGAGAACCCCCTCTTCTTTGGGGCAACCCTTCAAATATTGGAAGACTGCTATCATGTTGCCCCAAGTCCCTTCTTTTCAGTGAACTAGACATACCCAGTTCCTGCAACCGTTCTTCATATTGAAAGAACGAGAAAGAAAAGAAGAAGAAAAGGAAAGCAGAGGATTTTCAAACCAAGCCCTCCCTCTTCAAGGCAAACAGATAATTAGAAAAACAAAAACATAGTCAGGAAATGGTATCCAGATTTGGCTTCCTTTTTAATCATGCAAATTCATCTGGCCCCTAGCTTACAAGATTTATTTAGCAGAGGATTGAAAGGCTACCCAAATGCCAGCTTCGTTTTCCTTTTCTGTAATAACTTTGGAGGACATGACAGGAGGAAATGATAGTAATACTAGTAGTAATATTATTAATATTATTATTAATAATAATAATTAAAAAACCACCCTGGTCTTAACAGTTGTCGATAAGAAAGACAAAAATGTCTGGATTGTGGATGTGGCAGTGCCTTGAGACAGCAGACTAGATGAGAAAGGACTGGAGAAGATAACAAAATACAAAGACCTACAAATAGAAATAGAATGATGGTGGCAAAGGCAAACAAGGGTTGTACCATAGGCACCTCGGGTGCAGTCCCAAAACAACTGGAGCACCAGCTTGAACACCATCAGTGGCATTGACACATTTGCCATCAGTCAATTGCAGAAGGCAGCTTTGAACAGCTTCCATCCTGCAGCGATCTTTCTAACACCATCAAACATCCAGATTTGCCTATCGCAGGTCCTCGGTAAGGACTTGAGAGGGAGCCAAAAATGCCAAACCCAGTCTGAATATCATGATTCAGGTTCAATGTCTGAAGAGGAGGACTGCCATATCTGCAAAACTCTGCACAAGCACTAAAAATTCCCATCTAGTGGCTATCCAGAATTTTACAGTCCAGCTACAGTAAATCAAGTAAAAAGAAAAGATGGAGCCACATACACGAGACTGACTGACAAAACTTTCTTATAAAACATTTGCAATTTTGTTTTGGGCACCTGCTGTTGGGTAGGTGTTAATAATGAATTATGCATGCTGTTGCTATGGGTGAGATTTGTGTACCCAGAGGAGGCTTGTATTTACTGCAATGACTGAAGTGATATCCAGCAATATAATCGCCAGGAATTGGGTAGGTCTAGTCTAGTCTAGAGTGGGACATGGTGTCTCAGTGGCTAAGATGCTGAGCTTGTCGATCAGAAAGGTCGGCAGTTCGGCAGTTCGAACCCTAGCACCGCGTAATGGAGTGTGAGCTCCAGTGGTGGGATTCAAATTTTTTTACTACCGGTTCTGTGGGTGTGGCTTGATGGGCATGGCATGGCTTGGTAGACGTGACTTGGAGGGCATGGCAGGAGAAGGATACTGCAAAATCCCATTCCCTTCCCATCCCAATAACCTGCTTTCCAGCTCTGTTCTCCTGTGCAGGGCAACCAAAGGAGACCCAGCCGATCAGCTGGGACTCAATGGGAGGCAGAGAAGAGATGGGGTTGGCGGGGCCAGTCAGAGGTGGGATTGGCCGGTTCTCCGAACTACTCAAAACTTCTGCTACCCGTTCACCAGAACTGTTCAGAACCTGCTGAAGACCCACCTCTGGTGAGCTCCCATTCCTTGCCCCAGCGTCTGCCATCCTCACAATTCGAAAGCATGTAAAAATGCAAGTAGAAAAATAGGGACCACCTTTGGTGGGAAGATGACAGCGTTCCGTGCGCCTTCAGCATTTAGTCCTGCTGGCCACCTGACCACGGAGACGTCTTCAGACAACGCTGACTCTTTGGCTTTGTAACGGAGATGAGCACCGCCCCCTAGAGCCAGAAATAACTAGCACGAACGTGCGAGGGGAACCGTTACCTTTTAGTCTAGTGAAGAGAAGGACGAGGGGAGACAGGATAGCAGTCTTCCAATATTTGAGGGGCTGCCACAGAAGAGGGAGTCAAGCTATTCTCCAAAGGGCCAGAAAGCAGAATTAAGAAGCAACGGATGGAAACTGACCAAGGAGAGAACAACCTGGAATTAAGGAGAAATTTCCTGACTATTAAAACAATTAATCAGTGGAACAGCAGTTGCTTCCAGAAGTGGTGGGCGCTCCATCAGCGGAGACTTTCAAGAATGCATTTCATAATAAGTTTCTCCCCTTTTATAGATAAAAAAAACATCCATATAGATCCAATCACAGAGATGACGATAGATTTATTCTCACAGCACCTGAGGGCAGTGCAAGTAGCAACTGGTGGAAGCTCATTAGAGAGAGACCCCATCTAGAACCAAGGACAAATTTCCTGACAGGGAGAACCATCAACCAGTAGAACTGCTTGCCTTCAAAAGTTGTGGGTCTTCCAACACTGGAGGTCTTCAAGACGAGATTGGACAGACACTTGTCCGAAATGGCCTAGGGTCTCATCCCTGAGCAGACGGTTGGACTACTTCCAGCTTTGTTATTTTGCTAATTTGCTAACAAACTCTGTCAGTTGATTAATTTATTTTTTTAAAAAAAGGAATTGCATGCAGAAAACCTGCAATATATTTCCTTCAGAATTGCCAAGTATGGGAAAGGAAAAAAGAATAAAATAAAAGCATAGCGCTATTCATCTCTATCTGGAAGGGGAGGGAAAACCCTTTAATTTTTATTAAACTTTGATCCATCTTTCACACCTTGTACCAGCACGTTTGCTTTCTTTATTTTTTTTAGTTTTAGAGATACTAGCGTGTAATTATCTTCTCTTTGAAAACAAGCCCTCTTGTAGAAAAGGTTCCAGCCTAAACGGTTCAAGAATCATATAAGAAGAATAAAAAATAACTCACGTCCTTTCTGTTAAGTTTGCATGAAGAGACAGACGCGGAGTGCTTCAAGCTCTTTTGTTTATTAGTGACTACAGCTCAGAACGGACCCAATTTGGCTGGGCTGCGGCTGCTACTTATAGCCAGCAGCCGCAGTTGCCAGCCAATCAGAGTGCAGGGTTTTTCCCGCACTTTTTAAACCAATCATTTCTGACATTTTACAAGAACAGTTCAAACTAAACCAATGACATTCAAACCTGCATACATAACACTTTCCTTCCCCCAGTTTTGCATTGAGTGTGGAAGGATGAATGTGAAAACCGATTGTGTTGAGCGATTGCGCGGAGGTGCTTCACAAGGTACTGTGTGGAGAAGAGGGAAGAGATGTTCTTGTAAACACACACAATCTGAAAATAGTTTGGCCTGGCCTTCAACTCCTCAGAAGGAGTGGGAGGCATCTAAGGGAGGAATTGATGGGAAGAGATGGAATATATTAAAGCTTTAATCTGATTGAGTTTTCTTTAAAGGGGTTGCTTAGCAAAGCTTTGATTCAGCCCACTAATGTCATCGACACACACCCTGGGGAATGTTACATTATGGATAGGAACATGAACAAAAGTGATTCACTTTTGACCCGAAGGGGTTCCGGACTTAGCTGGGAAGTGAATTAGGCAACTGGCGCTCGGATTTTGTCCCATTAAAACAGGGGAAATGCTTTTGTAAGCCTTCAACATCCAACTGTGTCAGAGTCTATTCATGAACTGGAACAGAGCTTGGTAACAAGGTCAGCCAATGAATAGGCATAGGAACTAAATCAGCCAATGAGGATAGTTTGGAAACTGAAACTAGAAGTAGCCTAGGCTGGAAACTGAAACTAAAAGTAGTCTAGGCGTGGTTCTTTATTAAGCTCTGCAGCTCTGCAGCTATGTTAAGTTCTGAATCTGTCTATTGAAGGAGAAACTAACTTGCTTGCTGAAGACTGGGAGGGGATGTGTGGGGCTTTGTGGGTGGGCCAGCCGGTCAGTTCAACTACCGATTTGGCGAACTAAATGTAAATTTAACATCCGGTTTGCCTGAACCGGTCCGAACCTGCTAAATCCCACCCCTGTGTAGTATTCAAAATCTTATGGAGGTAGTCTGCCTGATGGGAATCTAATAACATGGCCGATCTTTCATTGAGACCCTGGTCATATAATTGATTGCTAAAAATAAATAAATAATAAAAGGAGGAAAGAGGAAAGGAAGGGAAAGAGGAATATAGAGAAAGGAATTGAAAAAAATAATTAAAAAACCCACCCCCTCTGAGGCACAGAGAACTGGGAGAGGAGGCACCATAATTAAAGCAACATGAAAAGGGAAAAGATTACATTTTTTGTTCTGAGGTATCTTATGGGAATAGAAGTGGGGGGTGGGAATCATTGCTGAGGAAAGAATTAATTTTTAATATAAGCTGAAGTCAAATACTCTGGAGGGTGATGAATTTCCTATGTTGTAATGAAACTCACCAAGCCAACCTGTCTCTGTTAGTGTACAAGAGCTTCAAATATAATCTGGAAAGTTTAAGGAGTGCTTTTGTTATATGACACAGAGTATAATTTTATTATCTTTTAGCTTCTCCTCAGTGGTTCTTCTGACCCAAACCTTGTTCCAAGGAAACAAACACGAAACAGAGGTAACAGCAAAACCTTTTAATGATTCTTTACGAACTCCGTTCCTTCACGGTTAAAAGGCTGTTTCAAACTAATGGTCTCTGATAAGAAGAAGCCTTGCCAAGGTGGTGCAAGGCTGCCAAGAATACTAGATAAAGTTGCCAAGAAATAGTTCAAACACAAAGAGTCTCCAAACACAAACCAAGATACTCCGAACGTCCGCAAGGCTTGAGTGCAAAAACTTCCTTGCTTCCTGCAAAGAATCCCAGTCTCTCAGGCTGGCTTTTATCCCTTAAGGGAGGGGCCATTACCTTGCAGCCTTAATCCCGAGTCGCCTGTGCTGCTGCAGCTGCTCTTTCCTTCGAGCAGTCCTGCGTGTACATGCACTGGGCACAGGCTCCTTGGGGGCCTCTTCCTCACTGCTGCCAGCCTTCACAACTCCGAAGGTAGTACTCCACTCCCTGATGGTCCTGGCCCCATCCCTGCATCACATGCAGGCCCCTCATCCAAGTCCTCGCTCTCCGAGACCTCAGCCGTCCGCACCTGCTGCCAGCGAACCACAACACTGGTTAACGACAGCCTGTTCTGGTTGAAATTCTTAACGGGCTTCTAATGGACTCAAATCAGGTACAGACAGTCCTCGACGTACAAGCACAATTGAGCCCAAAATTCCTGTTGCTAAGTGAGACATTTACAAGTGAGGTTTGCCCGATTGTATGACCCTTTCTTGTCACGGGCATTGAGGGAATCGCTGCCATTGAAACTTGGTTGTTAAGTGAATCTCATTGACTCAGCTCGTCAGAAGGTCGCAAAAGGGGATCACATGGCCCACCCCCTCGGGATGCTGCAAACCATCATAAATATGAAGTTCTTTCTCTCAATTGTAGTAAGTGTGAAAAGGGATTAAATCTCCTTTTCCTCACTCTCTTTGATCCACCTTTCCCATCCCATTCTTTTCTAACTTCCAGATAAGCGCCCCTCTCTTTATCTGCCATCTTTCTCATTCCTTTCTCTCTCTCTCTCTCCTTTTCTTCTTTCTGATTTTTCTCTCTCTCTTTTCTTGTTTCTCTCTCTCCCTTTCTCCTTTCTTTCTCTTCCCTCCCTCCCTCCACACAAACAGATATTACTGTACACTGTACAGATCCTTCTCCCCTCTTCTCTTTCATTTAAAAGGAATCCTGATTTGTGTTGGGCCTGCCTGTCTGTGCAGCAATATTAAACCTCATTCATCAACTCCCAGTACACATGTGCCCAAGCCAGAGGTCAAAGATCGAGTGGATTTTCTAAGCTCCCAGAGACTGGTCGGTCATCTGCATACGGCATGGGGAATGAGGGAGCAGCTGTTTCTCAGAAGATTAATAAGCCAGATCAAAAAACACACTCTAATTTGGCTTGCTTTGCACCTTAAGGACGGGCTAAAATACCTCTTTGCCACTGGAAAGGACAAGCAAGCTCAGAGAGCCCCTTTTGTTCTTAACCTGGCAAAAGTTTTGGATATCCCAAAAGAAATATTGTCCCGTTTTTGAGAATCCGATTTACATTGCTACGTCGAGGCTTCCTTCATTTTTTAAAAGAATGAATGGACCAAATTTTATTTTCCAACCCAGTTAGGTCCAAAGCGTGTGTTGAGTAATGAAAATCATTGAGAAAATCCTCCAGGGGAAAGTTCCAACCAAGGGTGATTTTTTTTTGTTTTACTCCCTGGAAGAAAAATTGGTATATATATATATATATATATATAAGGGAAGGCATGACAAGAACGGAAAAGTAATTTGCTTTTAGCAAACTTGTTATCAAAGAGGTAGTTTCATTAGTTTGTGAAGAATAAGCAGAATGAACAGAATAGACTGCTTTAAAAAAGGTTAAACCTTAAACAGCCTGCAAATGTATATGAGAGCAATTTATAACTGTTTATGATTCTAGAAAAATACATTCAGGAAGAACTGAGGCAGAAAGTATCAAGGGATCAAGTCTAGAATAGAATACAGAAAATGAATGGAGTAGAGTTGAGTAGAATGTAATGGAATGGAATGGAATAGAATAGAATAGGATAGGATAGGATAGGATATAGGATATAGGAATAGAATAGAATATAGGAATAGAATAGAATAGAATAATGGAGTGGAATGGAATGGAATAGAATAGAATAGAATAGAATAGAAAATATGGAATGGAATGGAATAGAATATAGAAAATGAATAGAGTGGAGTGGAGTGGAGTGGAGTAGAGTAGAATAGAGTAGAATAGAATAGAGTAGAATAGAGTAGAGTAGAGTAGAGTAGAGTAGAATAGAATAGAATAGAATAGAATAGAATAGAATAGCAGAGTTGGAAGGGACCTTGGAGGTCTACTAGTCCAACCTGCTGCTCAGGCAGGAAGTCCTTATATCATTTCAGACAAATGGTTGTCCAATTTCTTCTTAAAAACTTCCAGTGTTGGAGAATTCACATCTTGGAGCCCTAATGGACAATCACTTCAATATAAGCCAACAGTGTGCAATGTGCAACAGTGTGAATTTTGCAATCAAAATTCAGATGTGGCAACTGACTCGTATTTATGACAGTTGCAGTGTCCTGGGGTCATGGGATTCCCCTTTTTGCGACCTTCTGACCGGCAAAGTCAACAGGAAAGCCAGGTTCACTTAACGACCGAGTTTACTAACTTATCCACTGCGGTGATTCACTGAACGACCATGTCAAGAAAGGCCATAAAATGGAGCAAAAACCCACTTCATCAATGTCTCAATCAACAGCAGACATTTTGGGCTCCGTTGTCGGTCGTAAGTCAAGGACTACCTGCAATGCAATTAGAAGAGAACTAAACAATAATTTAAAAAAAATCCAGTGTGACATTATACGAGATATTTCAACCCAGGTAAATCAGTGGAGTAAAAAAACAAAACAAAACCCACAAAAAACAAGAGAATGTCAACCAGAGCTGAAAATGTCAGGAGATGTTTAGATGCTAATTGTCTCCCTCGCAAGGAAGTGGGATAATTCAGATAATTCAACTACGATCCCCCATTTTTTTGCAGTATTGATTGTAAGGAGTAGCAAGTGCGGGATTAGCTCCCCCCCTTTGATCTGTGTGGCTCTCATTAAAAATACACCGTGGTCCCCTGTGCTACGCTGTCTGCATTCCTGATACTAATAAACATTTCCATGCTCTAAAGCCAAAGCTGTTTGTTCCTTTGGTAGAGCATCAAGTATTTCCAGAAAGAAATGCAATCAGCTTGAAATTTCATTTTATTTATTTGTTTGTCAAACATTGAAAATCCACTCCCATTCAAATCATGAGTCTCTAGCCGCGTCTCCCAGAGTTTAAAAAAGCAAACAAGATTTATTAGGAGTTAACATGTCGGCGTTACCATTCATTTCACCATTGACCCTGGTCTTCCCCGCACTCCCTGGATGTATATTCTCCAATGGGACACATCCATAGCCAAGAGTCATCAATCATGCTCTCCAGTAATAATCTTGCGCGCCAGAAGCTTCGACCGCCGAGCAATTATCTATGAAAAATATTTAAGGTATGCATTACTCCCCCCACTCCCTTTCTGCTGACAACTCTAAAAGACCAGAGAAATATTTTTGAGTTGACATACAAGCAGGGGTGGGATTCTACCAGTTCGCACCTATTCTCTAGAACCAGTTGTTAACATTCTAAGCAGTTCGGGGAACCGGCTGTCAGAAGAAATTACTGGCCTAATCCTGTAAGGAAGGCAGGAAGGAAACATTCTGGTGTTGCGTACAGAAACTGCCTCTCTGTTAACCCTTATTACATTCTTGGCAGGACTAGACTTCCTGTCTCAGGAACGTCTCTGGAGTTTTTCCCCCCTCCTTTGCTGGTACTTTGTTTGTGTGGAGTGACCATTCAAAGTTACAATGGCACTGGAAAAAGTGACATAGGACCATTTTTCACACGTACGACTGTTGCAGCATCCCTACAGTCATGAGAGGCCAGGCGAGGAGAGGCATGCCTCGATGTGAGTTGATATTGAGTTGGCCACACCCAGCCAATAACACGACCACCAAGCCATGCCCACCACCTAAGCCATGCCCACAGGACCGGTTGTTAAAAATTTGAATCCCACCCCTGCATACAAGGTAACAGGTGAACATAAACAGGAACACAGGTGTAAATACAGATAAATGGGGACAGTAAGACAGGGAAGGTGGGCACGCTGGTGCGCTTATGCGCGCCCCCTTTAAGGACCTCTTAGGAGTGGGGTGAGGTCCACAGTAGACAGTTTATCTGGGCAACTGAATGGAGTTAGCAGAGTGTTTACTGGCTGGATGCCCTTCCTGTCACCAATGCGGAGTTTTGTTTAGCTGATATATTCTCAGTGTGCCCAGAGAGAGAAATATTTGCCTCTACTCAGGATCAAACTCACAGCCTTCTAATTGTGAGGCAAGAGCTCCACTAAATGAACAATTGTAAGTCCCTGTACTATTTATCTGAACTCTACCTTACTGGGGGGTGGGGTGGGAAATCAATTCTCATGTTTTCCTTTTGCCTCGAAAACATGCATTTGCATACATAGTTAATTATGTGTTTTTCTGGAGACTTTTAATTTTCACACATCTGGTGCATTTGAAAAGCTGAATTACTTTAGATAATTCTAGGACATGAGGAAACACAGAGGAAGCTCACATTATTAAGCTAGATATTATTTTGGAAGTATGAATTTTCATAAAAATGCAAATTATGTAAGAGGCTTTCCAAGGGACAAATCTCTACCTAGCCATAACTAAAACATTTTGCATGATTTTACATTCAGGTGTTGAATGACAATGGAAGAGAAGGCAAAAAAGTCAAGATGGTGGAACCAAAGCCAAGTCCCCTTCACTTCTACCTGGGACACATGCAACCTACACAAAAATGCATCTCCAAGTTGTACAGTATTGGCTGGGGTCGGATATCCATAATGTGTGTGCATTTTGACAGAATCCCTTTGTCAAATCCGTCATAATTACAATAAATCTGTTCTTTTTAAAAAAAAAAACATTTGCATTTTGTGTCCATATATCTAACCACTAGAGGGCAGAGGAAAGAACGAAAACTAGAAGGAAAATTTGGAAAGCTGCAAAATTTCTGTTCTGTGGATGAGGAATTCAGAATCCCTTCTGTAGCCTGCACATTTTCTTGATAATAGATTAGATTAGATTAGATTAGATTAGATTAGATTAGAATAGAATAGAATAGAACAGAACAGAACAGAACAGAATAGGAATAATAGAATAGAATATGGAAAATGAATAGAATAGAATAGGAATAGAATAGAATAGAATAACAGAGTTGGGGAGAGAGGGAAGAGAGAGAGAGATGGATAATATTAGAGGTAGGTAGGTGGCTAGATAGATGATAGATAGATAGATAGATAGATAGATAGATGATAAATAGCTAGATAGCTAGATAGAGGATAGATAGATTATAGATAGATAATTATAAAATAAATGACATAGGTAGAAAGGTAGATAGAGTAGATAAAATAGATCGATGATTGATAAATAGATAAAGAGAATAACAGATGCGATAGATAGAAAGATGAATAGATAGAATGAATAGATAAATAGATAGATATTAGAAAAAGAAGATAGAATAGATAGAAGAAAGACAGAGATGAAATAGACAGATAGAAAGGATAGATAGATAGATAGATGATAGATAGATAGAATAAAATAGATAAAAGAGAGATAGATAGATAGAAAGAAAGGAGATAGATAGATAGAAAGAAGATAGATAGATGAAATACAGAGATAGATAAATCGATAGATAGATAGATAGATAAAATAGAAAGAGGATAGATAGATAGAAAGATAAAGATAATAGATAGAAAGATAGATAGATAGATAGAATAGATAGATGATAGATAGATAGATAGATAGATAGATAAATAGATAGATAATAGATAGATAGAGACAGATAGATAGATAGATTAAATAAATATAAGGAAGGATTTAAAAGGCCCTTTGCTTTTCTTCTTTCTCCTGCTATTACACAAATGTCTTAAATAGCTTGGACTAAGAAGATGGAAGCCAACTGTTTTCACATTAGAATGTTTCCCAGCCAGGATTTATGTCTGTCTGCCTGCCTGTCCATCCATCTGTCTGTCTCTATCCCCATCAATCACTCAATCAATCACATCTAGCTCTCTAAATCCTTGCTGTAGTTCTTTTTTTCCTGAGAGAAAGTCACAGCTCAACCCACCTGTTGGCATGAGTTGGCCTCCTTCCAAGGAACCAAGCCAAGGCTGAAAGACAAAATGGAGCCTGGTGGTGCCTCCGAACAGTTGTTGCAAGAAGAATATCTTTAACATATCGATAGATAGAGGATGGATAGATAGATAGATAGATAGATAGAAAGAGGATAGATAGATAGATAGATAGATAGAGGATAGATAGATAGATAGATAGATAGATAGATAGATAGATAGATAGATTAAATAAATATAAGGAAGGATTTAAAAGGCCCTTTGCTTTTCTTCTTTCTCCTGCTATTACACAAATGTCTTAAATAGCTTGGACTAAGAAGATGGAAGCCAACTGTTTTCACATTAGAATGTTTCCCAGCCAGGATTTATGTCTGTCTGCCTGCCTGTCCATCCATCTGTCTGTCTCTATCCCCATCAATCACTCAATCAATCAATCACATCTAGCTCTCTAAATCCTTGTTCTTTTTCCTGAGAGAAAGTCACAGCTCAACCCACCTGTTGGCATGAGTTGGCCTCCTTCCAAGGAACCAAGCCAAGGCTGAAAGACAAAATGGAGCCTGGTGGTGCCTCCGAACAGTTGTTGCAAGAAGAATATCTTTAACATAATAACAAGAGGGATTTTAAGAATTCGGACAACGTGAGGCATCCTATCACTGGGGAGACCTGTGGAGATACACACTGGAAATGATCAACAATTGTGTGAAGTCCGGGGTCTCAAATGGCAGAGGCTTCTCTGTTTGGATTCTGAAGTCCCAGAGCATGTTAACATCTTCATATTCTATGACTTTCTCTATTTTATGTTCCCACCAATTCTCTCAGGCAGGCAAAGGCTATTTCTTGCAGATCTTCCAATGCACCATTGTTGCCACAGGCAACCGTGTCAATCATACAACGTTATGGAGTCTCCATCTGAGGATGAGCCAAAATAATCTATGTTGAGAAGGGTTTCAGTGTGTATTTGCATTCTTTTAAATGGAGTTAGGCTCCCGTATTTATAAATGAAGACATTCTGAATGTAGTTGTTTTTAATTACTGCTGCAGGAAATTGTTTAGCTGCTAGAGCCGTGGTGGCGAACCTATGGCACGCATGCCACAGGTGGCATGCAGAGCCATTTGTGCCAGCATGCGAGCTGCAGGCAAACTTACCTCACTGCACATGTGCGCACCTCACAGCTGATTTTCGGCCAGTTTGAGGCCTTTCGCTCCCGCTTGGAAGGCTTCTGCAGGTGAAAACTAGCCCTGTTTCATCACTTCCTGTTTTCCAAAATACCGAAGTGACAAACGGGCTAGTTTTTGGCCTGCAAAGCCTTCAGAAGCCTTCCTCAAGCCTTTGGAAGGCCAAACCTTCCAGGTTTTCATTTGAATTTGTAAACCATAATCCTGAGTTTCCTGCTGGTTTCTCATGGAAGCATTGACCCCTCCTGATGTCCCCAAGATACTTTTTCAAGAGGCCACTGGATTTTGTTTTTTTGTTGAAGGTGTTTCGCTTCTCATCCAAGAAGCTTCTTCACTTCTTGGATGAGAAGTGAAACATCTTCAAGGAAAAAAAGCTATTTCAGAAGTCCCAAAGGTCCTTTTTCAAAAGGCAACTGGACTTTCTTTGTTTTTCCTTGAAGATTTTCCTCCAAGAAGCTTCTTTGGTTCAGTCAGAATTGATACCAATCAAGGGGAATATTTGTAGTACAGGATTATAGGGGGGTGGTCTCATGGGGTTTTCTTGCAGACATTTTATTACTCAAACTAGGTAACATCATGTCACTGAGATTGTTACCTAGCTGGGTAATGAAACATCTGCAAGAAAACCACCAAGCTCAGAGATCACCAAGGACCCCACAGTCCTCTTCTTCCTCCTCCTCTTCCTCCACCCTTCCAGCACTGATGATGTTACCTAGTTGGGGTAATGAAATATCTGCAAGAGAGCCACCAAGCTCAGAAAGCACCAAGGACCCCAATCAGAACTGAAGAAGCTTCTTGGATGAGAAGCAAAACGACTTCAAGGAAAAACAAAGGAAGTCCTGTGGCCTCTTGAAAAAGCACCTTGGGGACAACCATGACCTGGATGACTGAGAATCACCCTAAACCTCTCCTGATTCTTCCTTAGCTTGGTTGAGATCAACCAAGGTCATCTAGAGCAGGGGTCGCCAACCTTTTGGACCTCAGGGACCACCAAACTCATAATTTTAAATCCTGTGGACCACTAATATGAATTTTGACTGATGGTGGCTTGCTGACATGAGAGAGAGAGAGAGAGAGAGAGAAAGAGAAAGAGAGAGATCTGATCTAACCTCAGAGGGTTGATAGTGATGTTCTCCCTCCCTCCATCTCTCTCTGTCTGTCTCTGTCTCTGTCTCTGTCTCTCTCCTCTTCTCTCTCTCTCTCTTGCACACACACACACACACACACACACACACACACACACACACACACAGAGGTCCCTCACACACCCCCACCCCTCCAAGGCAGCCACATACCTAACCTGTTTTTCACCTCCATATCTTGGGGGTGGGGAGAGAGAGAGGTGGTATTCTGTGATTGGTAGGAAAATGGAGTGGGTGGTTTTCCTGCAGACTTTTTTTGGGATTTTCCCAGGGTCTCAGTCTGCAGAGCCCTGGGAAAATCCCAAAAAAATCTGCGGGAAAATTCCCCACCCCATTTTACTACTGATCGATCATTTTTTATTTGGGATTGCAGGATACCATTTCCAGTTCCATTTTTAGGGGGAGAGAGAGAGAGAGAGACTTTTGGCTTCATGCAAGGAAAGCAGCAGCAGCAGCAGAAGTCTTTCTTTCTCTCCCCCCAAACTCCTCCAGACATGAGTCTTCACCTGCACAGCAGCAGAAGAAAGAAGCTTAAAGAAGCAGCCCAGTGGCCAGGCCAGGCATGTGGGGTGAGTGGGGCAAATCCCCCACTCTGCCCTTTCTCCCCTCCCCTCACTACCTTGTGTTGTTCCAATATAAGCCTTGTGTTCCCGCGGACCATGTGGGCGGCGCAGCCTTGTGTTCCCGTGCAGCCTGGATTAATTGCTTTGGGGGGGTGTGCTCTGGGGGTGACATTTCTCTGCAGACCACCAAAATTTTCCCATGAACCACCAGTGGGCCACAGCCCATTGGTTGGCGACCACTGATCTAGAGGCCTCTTCCTACTATGACTTGGCAGCTGAAGAAGGGGACGAAAAAGTTTCTTCAATTAAACCATGTTTTGGATGGTTGCAATGATCCATAGCAACCATTTGCTCACTTCCTTGCAATGAAACCCTACAGCAAACCACAGGGAAATATACTACAGCGATAAACAGATCAAGCAATGGCTTTAATACAATGCTACTTCTTCTCCTCTCTTTCTTTCTGGGGGGGTCAGCCAAGGTTGGATCCATAAACACAAAACAATAAATAATTGCAGAAACAATATTGGGGTTATGGGGCAATCACCTAAAGCCAATCATTTATGTACTCTGGATTTTTTCTTCTTTAATTATGGAGAGGGGTCTTATTTATAGACCCTTATTTAATTTTTATATGTTTAATTTTCTTGCTTGGTAAATAAATAACCTCTGAAATTTCAAAAGGTTTACAGCAGTGGGTGAAAATAGTTCGCTAACAGATGCGCTCGCTATATTTAAAGCGAAATATTCCCAGCCCAACTCCCTCAAGCCATCCTGCTGTCTGTTGTTGCTTTAAACTCTCTCCCACACATTTGGTAGTCTACGACTGATCTATTTTTTACAAAGCTATGTTTCCCCCAGCTCACCTCTGCTGTCTTAGCAGCCTGAGCTAGAAACTGTATAAATTATGAACCTCGTCTGTATAACTCATATTTTCCAGTGCCATAGTTAACGCTGAACAGTCACTAAATGAATTGTTTGTTAAGTCAAGGACTAGCTGTACTTGTGGCCACAATTGAGGCCAAAATTTCTGTTGTTGAGTGAGACATTGGTTAAGTGTGATGACCCGGGGCGTGGCACAAAGGCAACATAGTCAGATAATCAATAAGAGTCCCTTTAATGGCTCCAACTTTGTCCCCAGTGTCCAATTTTATCTTCTGGCTGGAATAAAACTCTCCCAGGAACAGCCTTTAATTGCAGGGAATCAAGTCCAAAACATGGTCAACAAAAACTGTAACTATAAGTCCAATCAAGTCAAACTGAGGCAATTAGTTTGGCAGGGCAGGAGCAAGAATTCCAGATGTGAAGGCACGGCAAAACTACCACAGTTGGAAAGACACCAGGAACACAGATAAGCAAAGACAACACAGGATAAAGTCACGTTTGCTCCCAGCAGCTGCTGCAGTCAACATTCAGTTCTTTTAAACTCTCATTCCCAGCTGTGGCTAATGGAGGGAATCAAGGCCCTTTCCTCCCCTGTAACCCACACAACTCATGTTGCTCCCTTCTCTGTTCTTCCCTGCATGCCCTAGGATGAAGAGGGGTGGGCCTGGGTCTTCCTCTGAACTCCCTCTTCCTTGTTCTACCTCTCCCCTACTATGCCCAGCTGGACTTTGCCCTTCCTCAGCCTCCTCCACAGCCAACAGAGCCACACTCCCACTCCCTGTCATCTGTTAGTCTTCCTCCTCGGATTCAGACTCCGACAGGGGCATAACATTAAGTGAGTTTTGGTATGCTACCAGTTTGGTCTGGTTCAGCTGGATGAAAATCACTACCAGTTTGATAGTTTAAAAAAAAGTCTCTGATCAGCTGAGAGGAGGAAAGCTGAGAGGATAACAGCATGGGAAGATGGGAGGGTCACTCCTAGCTTTTTGTTTCTTCATCCTCTCAGCTTATTGGCTTGTTAGTTGTGTGTGCATTAGGGGCACGCGCGCACACATGCAATCTCCCACCAAACTGGTAGTGACTAAGGTAAAATTCCACTACTGCCACGGTTATTCAGTGAATCCCTGCAGTTGATAAGTGAGTATACCGGTTGTTAAGTGAATCTGGATTCCTCCATTGACTTGGCTTGTCGGAAGATTGCAAAAGGGGATCACGTGACCCTGTGATCTCCTTTTGCAACCATCACAAATGTGAGTCAGTTGGGTGCATAGTGTGGTTCCAGGCCTTCGATGTTTTAAACCAAACATGACCATAATTATATATTCCAACTATTAACTTTCATATTATTACCTATTACCAATTTTTTTGTACCCAAAGATGTATTTAAAGAAATAAAAAAAATGTATTGAAAATAAATAAATAAATGTGAGTCAGTTGCCAAGCATCTGAATTTTGATCACATGATCTTGATGAAAATATTTGGTTGCTTTCTTGCAGGTCGTAACTGTGAAAAATGGTCATAAATCACTTTTTCCCCAGTGCCATTATAATATTGAATGGTCACTAAATGAACTGTCGTAAGTCAAGGGCTTAAGTCACCTGTACTTAATTCACACTCATCACTGCTGTGCGATGCCATGCTCTATTTCCTGGACCATGTTCCCCAATCGGTGAACCTAGGAAAACGAATTCTAGCAGGCATCTGATCTCTTCACCTTCAATTATTATTTTGACATTTCCATTCTTCACATTGGTCCTGAGCTTGGTCATTTTCAATATTCAGGAAGACAAGAAAAATGCTTACAGGCCTTGAAAGGGAACAAGGGTTGTTAACCATACACAGGAATTTTTTTTTATGGCTGTGTTGTGGCCCGTCAGCTGTCCCCCTCCTCCAGCATCCAAATCAGAGGAGGAGGCGTAGGAATCAGGGTTAGCATCAGGGCAACCTGAGAGCTCTGAGGTGGGAGAGGGAACCGAGCTGGCAGAGAGAGAGAGAGGGAGGGATGGAGGGAGAGGGAGAGACAGAGGAAGAGCCTGGGCCATCCGTCAGCCCTCAGATGGAGAGTCAACATCTCCCAGGTCTGGAGGTGGCTGATGAGGAAGAGGAGGAACAGCTGGGTCCAGTGCCTGATGTGTGGATGCGCAGAAGGCAGAGGAGAGGAGAGCAGTGGAAATTTATGGGGTGGTCCTTGGGACAGAAGAGCCACCACTGCTAGTGAAGCCCCACCCTAGCTCTGGGGATAAAAGGCAGGGGGTGGAGATGAATAGGTGTGGCAGATAACTATTCTACTCCTGGATGGAAAATACTTGTTAGTCTGCTGTGAGAGAGAAACCTTTTTGGTGGGGCTGCTGCCACCCCTAATAAAGGAATCATTGCTTCAACTACAGAGGGTTTGTCATGTTTGGGGAGATGGGTCACAACAGGCTGCGGGGAACCACAGAGTACCGAGGCTCAATCCTCTCCTAGTTGCAACGTGACCTGGAGGTGTTAACATGCCACCAATTCAGATTCGTGACTTATTCATAGGCATTGATTTAAAATGCTGGAACTCAGCCAGTGACATTTCCTTAAAAAACGGCTTGGCAGTGGACTTTGATTACATGGGCATATGTCACCTGCACAATTGGCAGGTAAATGAGCCAGAAAGGAAATATGGGAGAGACTGAAGCGGTGACAGGTGGCACTCGATGGATTGTGTTGTCTGCTTTGTTTGGATGTGCTGACCTGCAGTTGAGAGTTAGAAATGAAACAAAGCTTGGGGGTATTTGCGGGGAGAAAACCACACACATACACACCCACCCACCCACACACACACACACACAGAGTGTGGGATCCATGGTGCTCTCTGAGCTTGGTGGTTTTCTTGCAGATGTTTCATTGCCCAAGGTAAGTAATGCCATCAGTGCTTGTTGTGGTTAGCCAGCAGCAGGTGTAGATGGCTGAAGAGAGCGAGGACTCAGATGAGAGGCCAGGACCATTAGGGAATGGACTGCTGCCTTCAGAGATTGTGGGGGCTGGCAGAAGCGATGAGGAGGTTCCTGAGGAGCCTGTGCCAACTGTGCATGTGTGCAGGGCTGCTCTCAGGAAAAAGCAGATGCAGCAGCACAGGCGATTCGGGAGTAAGGCTGCAAGGTAATGGCCCCTCCTTCAAGAAGATAAAAGCCAGCTGTGAAACAAAAGTTGTTTGCAGAAGACAAAGACGTTTTGAAACTCCAGCCTCGTGGACATTCCAGTATCCTCAACAACAACTCCATCAACCAATCAAGAAGTAACAACACAGCCAACCAACCCGCTTACAACAGAGCCAGCACACCACACCTCCCTACCAGTATTTATAGAGAGATGGCAGCTCCGATCACCCTTTGCTCGCACAAGCATGAAGCCGAAAGTACCAGCCTAAAGATGGCGAGTGGGACCTCGTCGAAACGTCTCCGAGATACTCTCAATCTTACATGGGAAAAGACCCGAACATGCCAAGACCTGCATAGATAGATAGATAGATAGATAGATAGATAGATAGACAGACAGACAGACAGACAGACAGACAGATATAGATAGATAGATATGATAGATAGAGATAGAGATAGATAGATAGATAGATAGATAGATAGATAGATAGATAGATAGTTTGGACTGATATGAATTTGTTTTTTTTACATTGTATAGAAAATGTTTTTATCTTTTTGTACACCGCCTCGAGTTCCCTGTTGGGGGAAGGGAGGCGGGATATAAATTTAATAAATAAAATAAATAAAATAAAAATAGATAGCAATAGATATAGATAGATATAGAGATATAGATAGATAGACAGATAGATAGATATAGAGATAGAGATAGATAGATAGATAGAGAGGCAGATAAATAGATAGAGATAGATAGAGATAGATAGATATAGAGATATAGATATAGATAGATATAGATAAATATAGAGATAGATAGATAGGTAGATTGATAGAGATAGATAGATAGAGATAGAGATATATTTGAATTCCAAGTACAATTTTGAAAAACTGCTGTAATCACAGCGGTTGGAACCTGGTCTATCTCAGATAATGTTTTATGGTGGCTACGTCACTGGAAGGAAGGTCTATCCTTCCATCTGCTTTGTACTCATCAAGAAGGGCCAACTATAAACTTCTGACCCCTCCCAAGAACAGAAACAGGTTTTAGCTATTTGCCACCGGTGCCTAGCCTGCAAAGAACTTCGAAAATCCAGCTCTCTCTCCAAGGGACATAGCCGATGTATGGATTGCAGTTATCACAAGCATCTGAGACACGAAATAGCATTCATTCAGCCGTCAGAAATAGCTCTGCTTCCTAGTTCATGCCATCGTGTGCTCTCCCATGTAAAATGAATCCTTAGAAGAAAACTATGCATTGTTTACTCAACAAGGTTGGCTGCACACAGGACAAATCATTATGGGGTCTTCCCAAAAGAGAAAAGAGAGTTTGGAGGAAAGAGTTCACGTAAGTGAGAGATTGAATCACTTCCTCCTTGTTTTCTGGACAGATTCGAGCTTTGGAAAAGTTATTCAGTTTAATGTTTCTCTTCTTAAGTAATAGAATGACAGAGTTGGAAGGGACCTTGGAGGTCTTCTAGTCCAACCCCCTGCTCAAGCAGGAAACCATAAACCACTTCAGACAAAGGGTTGTCCAATCTCTTCTTAAAAACTTCCAGTGTTGGAGCATTCACAACTTCTGGAGGCAAGGAGTTCCACTGGTGAATTGTTCTCACTGGTCAGAAAATTTCTCTTTAATTGTAGGTTGCTTCTCTCCTTAATTACCACCCAGTTACTATCTTAACTATACCCTAGGCCCATTGGGGTGGCTTCTACCATTGACTTATTTTTTAAGTTCAGGTGAGGAAGTTTTGCATTGTTTGCAAATGCTAAGCTACTAATACAATTTTCTCCCCCCCCAGAAGATTTTCATTTTTCTACTATTTTCAGTTCTTTCATCAGGGACACTGCTATTTTTATTTTTGTAAAATAAACTCCTTTTAATGTATTCTGTTGGTTCTATTTTATTTGATAATTATCCATTATGGTCGGTATATAAATTGGGGGGGGGGAATAGCATCCGAATATAATGCATCACAAACAGGCATTGAGGATGGTTTAGTCAAGGAAAGTAAGTCATACTGGAGCAAATAACCTCCATTAAACAATGAGAGTCTTTTCTAAACCTTTCTCTCGCTAAACCGTATTTCCATATGCATTGTTTCTGCATTCTTCATTTTTCCTCTCTTCTCATAGAGGCCTTGAGCATTTGATTGAGTAAAAGAGAAAAAAAAGAAATGAATAAAACAGAATTTCCTCCAACCAACATTTTAACCCCTCATAATTCAATTGCGTATTATCACAACTAAATGTTTAATTGACTGAACCTACCTCTAATTGTTTTACGAGTGGACCATCTGACAGTTAAAGTTTACTTCACATTACTTTTTCAATTTAAATGGTTGGCTGCTTACTTTGGGCCCAATTACTCTTCCCTTTAGATTCTTGTTTATTTTCTTTCTAAATTGTCTTTAAAAAAATCTTTATTACACATTTTTCAAACATTTACACCACATTTCCATTTTTGACAGTGCTTCAGAGTTGGTTTCTTTCCTATTTACATAGTAATATTTTCATTATCATTTTCGATTCCTGATATATTTCTCTAATATTCTTACATTTATATATATGTATTTAATAATTACTTATATATGCATTTCCTGCTACTCTTAAGTAATTTTTATACATGTTCTTTACCTTTCTCCTCTAGCCACTGTAAACAGAGGTGGTCTTCAGCTGGTTCTGAATGGTTCTGGAGAACTGGTAGTGGAAGTTTTGAGTAGTTTGGAGAACCGGCAAATCCCACCGCTAACTGGCTCCGCCAATCCCATCTATTCCCTGTCTCCCATTGAGTCCCAGCTGATAGGTTGGATCTCCTTTGGTTGCCCTGCACAGGAGAACGGAGCTGGAAAGCAGGTTAGTGGGGTGGGGCAGGAATGGGATTTTGCAGTAACCCTCCCCCAGGAATGGGGAGGGAATGGAGATTTTACAGTATCCTTCCCCTGCCACGCCCACCAAGCCACGCCCATAGAACCAGTAGTAAAAAAAATTGAATCCCGCCACTGACTCATAGCACATGTCCCAAATCTTATAATATTCTATTTCCTCCTTCTCTTTTAAGTCCATCGTTAATTTATCCATCTCTGCACATTCAAGCACTTTTTTTTAAATCACCATGTCTTCTGTAGGGGTATTGGTCTGTTTCCAATGTTGTCCAAAAACATTTCTGGCCGCTGTCATTTTATGAAGTATGATATACTGATTTTTTTTTTACTTTCTAGATTTTTCATTTGGATCATTTCCTGTCTTTTTCATGCACTCTTCCTCTCTCTTTTCCCCTGTGGCTTTGTTTGTTTGTCATGTATGAATGAATGGACGTGGAAGCTTTTGAAACCGAATTCCTGCAAAGGTGAGAAGGCCAGAAAAAGACACAGAAGGCACAAATGAAAAGGAGGGGAAAACATACAGCTGAGAATTATGGCGGGCCCCAAATCGCTTTGCAAGACAATGCCTAGCTCTGAACTCGGATACAATTTATGGAGGCCAAACCAGAAACTAAGTTGGGCGACAGATAGAACAGCAGAAAATTGTAAAGAGAAATGTTTCTCCTGTCCCTCCAATCAGACCTGGTGCAAAGAGTGGATAAATTAACAGGGATAGCATGGTTCCTAAGTGGAAGAATCCACAGTGAAAACTACTGGTTGAGTGCAGCCCGTTGAAAAACAGAACTAGGTCCCCAGAAAAGGATTGCCTATATTAGTGGCAAATAAGAAGTGAAAGAAAGAAAGAAAGAAAGAAAGAAAGAAAGAAAGAAAGAAGAAAGGAAGGAAGGAAGAAAGGAGGAAGGAAGAAATGAAGGAAGAAAGGAAGAAAGGAAGGAAGGAAGGAAGAAAAGGAAGGAAGGAAGGAAGGAAGGAAGGAAGGAAGAAAAGAAAGAAGGAAGGTAGGGAGGAGGAGGAGGAAGAAGAAAAAGAAGGAGAAGGAAGAGGAGGAGGAGGAAGAGGAGGAGGAGGAAGAGGAAGATGATGATGATGATGATGATGATGATGATGATGATGATATGATGATTATTCCTGGCTCAACAAGGGATTTGTTTGATTTGACTTTTCCACTTACAAATTATTTCCAGGCATAATTTAATGGGCTCTTGCTAGAAATTCTTAGAAAAGAATTACCTGAAATTCTGATTATTTGAGAATAAGTATTTCAAATAATCAGAATTTCGGGTAATTCTTTTCTAAGAATTTCTACCAAGAGCCCATTAAATTATGCCTGACATTAAAGGCGTTGTTTTCTAACATAATTGCAACCCTTTAAATCTATTGATCTTGTAATTTGAAGGAGGCTTGTTATGGACCTGAGGAAGCTTAGCCTGTAATTATGTGGCCCTGAATTAGATGAGATATGTTGACTTTGGAAGCCCTTGCTTGCGGTGATTATCTGACCCAGTTTGTAAATGATACTTAACTTAGCTAAATGGGGAGTGGGTAGGCATATCTACAGTTTGATATCTCTCTCTTGATTTCAGCTCCAATTCGAAGTTCAGAGGAACGAAGAGAATAGCCTTTAGAAAGGGTGTTTCAGAATGATTGATACTGGTCTGGTTGAATGAATGAATGAATGAATGAATGAATGAATGAATGAACACATGCCTGGGAATACCTGAATATGAGCAGTCTATTCTAGTGAAGGACTAGGGATGACATGGTAGCAATATTCCAACGTTTGACGAGCTGCCACAAAGAAGAGGGGGTCAATTTGTTTTCCAAAGCACCAGAAGGCAAGAAGCAATGGATGGGGGCAACCTGGAATTAAGGAGAAACTTCCTGACAGTGAGAACAATTAATCGGTTGAATGACTTGCCTCCAGAAGTTATGGTTGATCCATCACTGGAAGCTTTTAAGAAGAGATTGGACAACCCTTTGTCTGAAATGCTGTAGGATTTCCTGCCTAAGCAGGGGGTTGGACTAGAAGACCTCAATGGTTCCTTCCAACTCAATATTTGAGGGGCTGCCAGAGAGAGGAAGGGGGTCAACCTATTTTCCAAAGCACCTGAAGGCCAGGCGAGGAATAATGGATGGAAACTGATCAAGGAGAGATTCAACCTGGAAATAAGGAGAAACTTTCTGACAGTGAGAACGATCAACCAAGTTGCCCTCGGAAGCAGTGGGAGCTTCATCACTTGAGACCTTCAAGAAGAGATTGGACTGCCCTCTGTCAGAAATGGTGCAGGCTCTCCCACTTGGACAGGGGGTTGGACTAGATGACCTAAAAGGTCCCTTCCAACTCTGTTCATCTGTAATAACTCTGTTATTCTGTAACATAAATGGGTACTGTATTGATACTGTGCATGTAAATCCGAAAGAGGCAGAATTTGGTTTTTTGTGGGGTTTTTTTGCTAGGGACTCATATAGCTGACTTTTATGAAGATTTGCAAGACTCCGGATACCCCCTTATTATTTTTAAAACAGATATAATAATCTCATCCAGAGCAAAGGAACATTATAGTTGTTGTTTCTGGGCCATCGAGGGCAACACTGTAAACATGATCTGTTTAAGTGTGTCTTTGGGGTCTGAAACAATTAACTTGCTTATTGCTGAGATGTGATAACTTGATTCTAAGGACCTCCTGTAGATGGGATCCAAAGAGCACCATGGGATTACAGCGACGGGGAAACAAGCGATCCTGTTGAAGCACTTCAGAACAGACATTTTATGGCTCAGAGAAAGAGAAACTCTATTTACAGATCTTTTTTAATTTTATTTTTTAAATGTAAACATTCCATCTTCCATTACACAGTGTGTCATCTGGGTACTCATACCTCTGTGCAATAACAATCAAAATTTACAACAGTGTACATTACATTAATATTGATTTTCTCATCTTACAATCGTGATATTGTATATAATACACCTATTCATTTCTGCTAAGGGATTTTAGGGTTAAATATGGGTGGTTCGTTACCTTTCTCTACTGTGAAGTTATCAGGAAAGAGTCTGAGCCCAGTGGATCCAATGCAAGTTATTTATTGTTGTAAACAAAACACAAAAAGCAATAAAATAAGTTAAAAGGTTATTTCAGTAGTCAGTGTCCATTTGTTTCTTCTTAGAGTCTTTTCTTTTCTTCTTGTGGCAGTCACCTATGTGACTGGAGTCCCAAAGATCCTCCTCGTGGCATGAGGTAGGATCCTTCCAGCTGCATGGTCCCAAGCAGCTGGAACATCAGTAATGGTGGAACTGGCTAGATGCCACGAGGCTAGCTCTTTAAATAGTCCAGAGCCAGGTGAGGTGGGGCTTGGCAAAGCCAGGAAAATCTAAATCACAGCTGAGTTGTGATTGGTCCATCTGTTTCTATTGTTATCTGAGGAGGGGGCCTTCCCAACTGTGTGACCATTATTGGTCACTATGGCTTCTCCCTTGGTAAATAACACCTCTATGTCAGAGTCCTCACTGAGTTTCAGGGTACTAAGTAGGTTATGTTCTAAGGCAGGGACATATAATATGCCACTGATCTCCCCAAGCCTGGGGATACACACATTGCCTATGCCTACAACCTTGGTTTTTATACCATTAGCTACCTTGACACAACAATCATGTTTATGGAGTTCTGTAAATAAGCTCTTGTCCTTCACCATGTGCTTGCTTGCCCCACTGTCTAATAGCCATAGCTGTTCACGTTGCCTTTTGGTAAGCCTAGGATAATTGGTTTCAACCATATTTGCAAAGTTATTTTCCAGGTTAAATCTGTCCTCTCTAAACCTGTTTTCATTTCTGGGTCCCCTCCCTTTTTCTGATTTGAGGAGCTGCGTTGAGGCCCCTCTGAGGTGTGAGTGACCTCCTATTGCTTCTATTGCCAGAGGGCATTCTTTGCCTTCCCCCCATACCAGTGCTGCATGGGCAGTCTCTTTTGTAGTGCCCCCTTGAGCCACAACTGAAACATTCTCCAACAGCATTTACACCATCTGAGTTGTTGGGCCTCCTAGTGACTCTTCTCTCCCTGTGGAAGCTTGCTCTGTCTTTTCTTAGATTGTCCTCAGCAATCAGTTTACCTGACAGAACTTCCAGAGACATCCCATCATAATTGGAATTGTCTAGTTGGGACACAAAATTATTCCAGCTAGGGTCCAATGAATTTATAATTATACTAATTAAACTGTGTTCTGGTACTTGCTCCCCTCAATATTAATTCTTCCCTCATTTTACTGAGCTCACAAAGATGCTCACTCATGTCCACCCCTGCCCTCAATTTAGCAGAGTGGAACTCCCTGGAGATCCTGGCAGTAGTATTGGAATTCCTAGAATAAAACAAATTAAATAATTTTTCCATATTTCAAAAACAGTCAGATTATGAGGAATATTTGGGTACAGCACAGGATCAATACTTAATAATAATAAACAATAAACCTTGTGGTGTAGCAGGTCAGTTTCCAGTGGCCAAGGCTTAGGAGGAGGTTCCACCAACAAATGTAAAGCATTCTCCTTCATAAATAGTACCTGAATTGCTTTGGACCACTCTAAAAGGTTCCTTCCTGTAGCTGACAGCTTTTTAAAGTCGAGCGGTAAAAGGCTTGTATTTGCCTGCATTGAAAAGGCTTGCGGCTGCTGTCCATGGTGCTGAATATTAGGAAATTGACAGAACGGAAGAGGTATAGTCGGTGCGAAACCGAAGGTTTCCTTATTTGAAGTGCCCTCCCGGTGGGAGGGGTTGAAGATCCGATCTGGGCATGCACGGAGCTCATTCCGTGCTGGACTTCGCCAGGGAAGGAGCTCTCCAGCCTGGCTCCGAAGGTAGGCCTCAGGCCTGCCCCAGCAGCTCCGGCTCCGGCTGTTGAGCTGCCGTGAAGGCCCGGGAAGGCTGAAGAAGCCGAAGACGTCGCGGGAATCACTGGAACAGGTGAGTATCGGGCCACGATCGTCGGGGAGCCATCTGGGAGGGCCGCTCTCGTCGGGAGGCTAGGGGAAGGCTGGAACCTTGCCTCCAGGACTGCAGTTAGCATCCTGATGGCATTTTTGATCTCGGCGTCGGTGGGCGAGGTCGGGCTTGGTGCTGGTTGGGCCGCCGTGACCGGATTGGTCACCTGGGCGAGCGCCTGCGTGACCTGAACTGGGGGCATTCTCGGCGCGGCTGGGTCCAGCGGTGCCGCTGCTGCCAGTGGGGCCAACCCCCAGGTTGGCAGGCCGCTTTGGATCACCGCAGTGGTAGGCACTGCCAGGTTGGTGATCCCTGTTTCTTTGCCTGATGGGCTTCTCGGGCAGTGGGTAGCCATTGGGGAGATAGGTGGTGCCAATCCCCCAGTCACCGCAGCGCCAGCCGCTGCCAGGTGGGTGACCTCAGTGCTAGGGCCCACTTGCCCTGGCAAGCTGTAAGGAACCGGCGTGGGGATGGGCGGCGCCATTTCAACTCGGTCAGTTCGAATTTGCCGCTGACCGGGCGCCATGTTTTTGTGCAGGAAATTCGATCGGGGGGGGGGCTGATAGCTTTCAGCCCGCACGCTGCTGGTGGCAGAAGGGGTTCCGGGGCAGGACTGGATGGCTCTTACCGCTTTGGTGCCTTCCTGGGTTATCGTCCTGTCCCTGGCCGTTGCCACCGGTGCCAGTCTGTGCAGGAGGTGGATGAGATCGGTGACTGGTTCTCCACTTGCGGTTTCCAAACCAAACATCTGGAGAATAGCTGATCTCATCTCTTCCTTCTCCTCTGGGTTGAGCGATGAGGTGTGAAGTGTCTTGCTTCTGTCCTCTGGTTCCTCGGTGTTGAAGGATGGTGGGTGCCCACTCGCAGCCACGAGAGGGTCTGTGGGGGGGGTAGAGAATGCAGGGTCCATTGTGCCATCTGCTTCTTGCCCCCCCAAGCCTGAGATGCTTCAGCCGATGCTGCTTCGGCCCTGGCTTCTTGGGATTGACGCTGGAGTGCCATCTGCCTGGTTCTGGCTCGGGTCAGCACTTGGTCCTCCCGCGTTGATTTCAAACTGGGCATCCAGATAACCCACTATGTAGAGAAGGTACAAACCATCCTCTGCTGCCAGCTGTTAAGGGATTTTAGGGTTAAATATGGGTGGTTCGTTACCTTTCTCTACTGTGAAGTTATCAGGAAAGAGTCTGAGCCCAGTGGATCCAATGCAAGTTATTTATTGTTGTAAACAAAACACAAAAAGCAATAAAATAAGTTAAAAGGTTATTTCAGTAGTTAGTGTCCATTTGTTTCTTCTTAGAGTCTTTTCTTTTTCTTCTTGTGGCAGTCACCTATGTGACTGGAGTCCCAAAGATCCTCCTCGTGGCATGAGGTAGGATCCTTCCAGCTGCATGGTCCCAAGCAGCTGGAACATCAGTAATGGTGGAACTGGCTAGATGCCACGAGGCTAGCCCTTTAAATAGTCCTGAGCCAGGTGAGGTGGGGCTTGGCAAAGCCTGGGAAAATCCTAAATCACAGCTGAGCTGTGATTGGTCCATCTGTTTCTATTGTTATCTGAGGAGGGGGCCAGGAGAAAGAGCACAGCAACCTCATGGAAAATTCCTTTTCCACAATTTCCCCCTCTTAACATACCTTCTAATAAGAATATAGTGATGGAATTAAACACAGTGAGCCTAATAATCATATCCATAACAGTCATCATATTGTATAATGTATTTTCTATATTTCACTAATTTCCTTCTAACTTCCATTTTTCTCCTCTAACCATCGATAAAAAATTCCTATGTCATATAATATTCGGTTTGTTCTTTCTTCTTAATTGCTAACATTTATTTGTTTCTGCACATTCCAACATTTTCCTAATCACATTCTCATCAGTAGGAATTTTTTGTGCAAATACAATTCTAGCTTCTGTTTACAGGTCTGAGTTGGCCTGACTGAAGTCTCTTTTATTTCTTCCGTGGCTTATAATGCATTACAGATGCTGCAGACTGAAGCTCCTTCTTTATCTGTGTCTTTTTTTTAAAGTCATTTAGAATATAAAGTACAGAAATACAAAAGAAAATAGTAGGAAAAGGAAGGAGGGAACAGGGGAAAGCATGGGGCAGAGGGGAAAAGAAAGAAAGAAAGAAAAGGCTTGATGTCCAAGTTCCTTCAGTGCAGTAAAATAAGGTAATAGCATCAAACATTTTTTTTTACTTTTACATAATAATATAAACTAGCCATTTCTAGAAAAACAGACCTGTCTAATCTGTAAAACCCAAAATCGAAGTTTCATTTTTTTCCTACCTCAAGCATGAAGTCCAGAAGTGGTTTCCAAGTAGAAAAACAAGTCATTGTCTTCTTCCTCTTCCTCTTCCTCTTCCTCCTCCTCCTCCTCCTCCTCCTTCTTCTTCTTCTTCTTCTTCTTCTTCTTCTTCTTCTTCTTCTTCTTCTCCTCCTCCTCCTCTTCCTCCTCCTCCTCCTTCCTTCTCTTCCTCTTCTCCTTCTCCTCCTCTTCTTTCTCCTTCTTCTGCTCCTCCTCTTCCTCTTCCTCCTCCTCCTCTTCTTCTTCCTCTTCTTCTTCCTCCTCCTCCTCCTCTTCCTCCCCTTCTCCCTCTCAAGTTTGTTTGTTTTTTTCCTGGGCAGAGCATAAGCTAGTAAGGTCACACTCCTTACAAATCAAAATATGAGCCTTATGGCACATTGCTTCCTCATGGGACTTCTGGATATTGTGTGTGTTTTTCCCCCTATCTTGATTATTGTGCTGTCTTTCCATGTCGCTTTTCCAAATATTATTTGCCATTTGTGTTTGCAAAATTTATTAAAGCGATGAGGAACCCAGAGACAGTTGCATTCAGCATAAGGCACGGTATTCCCCCTGCGTTTAAAACCGTGTGATACATTTCCGAAATACGTACGTAGAAAGCGTTGTTAGATAACCTCCTTTTGCTCTCTTGAACCCTTTTCCTTCGCCTACCTCATAATGGCAGGGGAAGGAGAATAATATCTGATTGGGGAGCTATTGAAGTGGACACAGGTGCTCCTCTGAGTGGGCCATTTCAAAGTCCAGCAAATCAGCTTCTGTGAGCAGCTTACCTGAATGGGCTTAGAAGATTGTGGGGACAAGCTCTTAACGTTCCAAAACACATGGGACGTTTTACCTTAAGTTCTTCTGATTTTTCTCCACAAATGTTCAAGCAAGTGAAGGTAAGCCAAGGCATGTGTGTGTGTGTGTGTGTGTGTGTGTTTATGTGTATGTGTGTGCATGCATGCATGCTAGGAGTAATGAACACTGCTTAGAACAGACCAGAACAGAATAGCAAGTAGAATAGAATAGCATATAGAATAGAATAGAATAGAATAGAATAGAACAGAACAGAATAGAATATAGGAATAGAATAGAATAGAATATAGGAATAGAGCAGAACAGAATATAGGAATAGAATAGAATAGAACAGAATATAGGAATAGAGTAGACAGAATATAGGAATAGAATAGAATATAGGAATAGAGTAGAATAGAATATAAGAATAGAATAGAATAGAATATAGGAATAGAATAGGATATAGGAATAGAATAGAAAATAGGAATAGAATATAATAGCATATCATATCATAGTATAGCATATAGAATACAGTAGAATAAAACAGAATAGAATAGCTAACAGAATAGAATAGAATAGAATATAGGAATAGAGTAGAACAGAACAGAATAGAATTAGCTGGAAGGGACTTTGGAGGTCTTCTAGTCCAGCCCCCTGCTCAAGCTGGAGAACCTAGAATAGAATAATAGAATGCAGAATAGAATAGAATAGCATATAGTATAGTATAGGAACAGAATAGGAATAGAATAGAATAGAATGAGCTGGAAGGACCTTAGAAGCCCAAGCAGGAGACCTATACCATTTCAGATAAGTGACTGTCTAGTCTCTTCTTAAACACCATTTGCATTCTTTTAGAGAGTCGTTGAGGCCTCTTGGAGTTTTGTCTGTGTAGTCAGGGTCAGATAGCAGAGAGGACCAAACTGAGCAGCCCTCCCTCAACAGAGCGGGAGGGATACAACATCATCTATCTCCACTCTACAACACAGCTCCTTTCGGCAGTTCCAAGAAGGCTCCACACCCATCTGCACCACTCAGGTGATCCTGAGGACACAGATAAACCTCCAAGTGGCCTCAATGACTCTCTACAGGTAAAGTTAGAGGTAAAGGTTCCCCTTGCACAGTCGTTTCTGCCTCTAGGGGGCGCTGCTCACCTCCGTTACAAAGCCGAAGAAGAGCCAGCGCTGTCCGGAGACGTCTCCGTGGTCATGTGGCCGGCAGGACTAAACGCCTTCGAAGGCGCACGGAATGTTGTTCCCTTCCCACCAAAGGGGTCCCTATTTTTCTACTTGCATTTTTTTACATGCTTTTCGAACTGCTAGGTTGGCAGAAGCTGGGACAAGGAACGGGAGCTCACTCCGTGATGCGGTGCTAGGGATTCGAACCACCGAACTGCTGAACTTTTTTCTGTCTTAGCCACTGAGCCACCAGTGCCCCTTGGCAAGGTTAGACTAGAAGACCTTCAAGAGCCCTATGAGTCTATGAACCTGGCTAAGGAAGCTTGGCACTTCCTGGGCTGCGCTTTGCCAGCGTCCAGTAGCTTCACCCGCAAGAAGGAATCCCGTCTATATGATCTCTTCTTGCTCACACCCCATGCAACAAGTGACGTTTGTCCCATCCTTGCCCATCCTGGTTAGATCCTGGCTTGCCAGGTGGCCAAACTGCAGGATTTTCATTGCCCAAGAAGGGAAGAATTGAAATCTTTCTATTTTGGAAAGGGAATTCTCCTTTCCTGTAGAAAGCTGCCTCGTTGGCACTCAACTCCTGTCCAGGATTGGGTGGGGGGCAGAATCTAGAACATCAGGGTGATCTAGAACGTCAGGAAGCCTCCCTGCCTCCTTCGAGAAGATCTCTCCGTGGAGATGAGAAACTCGCGTGGGTGGGAAGGAGCCTTCCGACAACATATGCCAGCAAAGTTGCCGGAGCTGGACACCCCTATCTCCGCGAAACTGAATAGGGAAACGGGGACCCCCTTCCTTCCGTCCCCCAGGTCCGGGAAGCCCCCCTTCCTTGGATTTCCACTCCCGTGCACGTGTGAACCGGCCGCCCGGGCAAGACACGTGCAGGGCCGGTGAGGAGCAGGAGAATTGCTTTCTTCGTCCCCCGAGGATTTCCCCAGCCCAGGGTCCCTCGGCGGCCAACGAGACCTCCCAGCAAGGCGAGGGGTGGCTTCAGCAGCCGGAGCGCGGCTGTTTGGGGAAGGGGTCGCAGTGAGGCAGGCTGGCCAGCTCCGTCCGGCCCGGTCGCTTTGCCAGAGCCCTATGGGGAGCCAGTGACGCAGGACCTGCGGGGGGGGGAGGAGGGAGGGGGAAGAAGAGGAAGAAGAGGGGAGTGGGAAGAAGAAGAAGAGGAGGAGGAGGAAGAGAAGTGGGAGGAGGAGGGGGAAGAAGAGAAAGAAGGAGAGGAGGAAGAGGAGAAGGGGAAGAGGGGGAGGGGAAGAGGAGGGAAGAAGAGGAGGAAGAAGGAAAGAAGAGGAGAGGGGGAAGAGGAGGAGGGGAAGAAGAGGAAGGAGGAGGAGGGGCAAGAAGAGGAGGAGGGAGGGAAGGAGAGAAAGAAGGGGAGGAGGCGGCTGGCCGCCAACTTCGGGAGTTTCCATGGCTTCCCTTGTATGGCGAAGCGGGTCCCCGCAGGAGGAGGAGGCGGAGGCGGCGGAGGCGGCGGGGGCGGCCGGGCTCCCGGGTGGGCTGAGTCGCCTCGCCTCGCTCGGATCCGCCGCGCTCTTCCAATCCGCGGGAAGCCCAGACGGAGCCCTCCTCCTCCTCCTCCTCCCCTCCTTCCTCGCTCCACCCTCCTCCTCCTCCTCCTCCTCCTCCTCCTGCCTCCCAAGCGGGGAATAAAGCCGGCAAAGGCTCGGCGCGGCCCCCGCTGCCCCCCGAAAGCCGCCGGCACCGTTTCGCCCGAGCCGGCTCGGATGGCGGCAGCGGCAGCCAAGGAGCAGCGCAGGCAGAAGAGCCGCCGCTGATGTGACCGCCTGGGCTCGGTCGCTTCTCCCCGCCTCGCAGCCTCCGCCTGCCCTCCGCAGCCTCGCGCCTTCTCTCTCGCCCTCGCAGCCGCCTCCGCTGCCGGGAAGCTCCGCGGAGGAGGGAGAGCGAGTGGGGCAGGCTAGCCCCTTGCCCGGCTGGGCTCCGTCGCTCGCCCCTCCGCCTGCCAACTTTCTCCTGCTTCCCTTCCTGCCTCCCTTCCTCCCCCGCGGGCTCCATCACTTGGGCTGTTCTTCTTCTTCTTCTTCTTTTGTGGTCCTCCTCCTCCCCCCTTGTCCTTTCTGTCTTTTTTTCTTTGGGAGGGGGGTGTTCGGTGGGGAGGGGGGCCTCGATCCCTCGCCCGGGAAGATGGCTGCGAGCTGGTGGTTCTTCTTCAGCCTGACCCTTTGCCAGTCTTTGGTGATGAACCTCTCCGCCGAAGGGCCCTTCCCGTCGCCCACCACGTAAGTGCCGCCGGAGCCCGGCTGGGGCTTGGGAGGAACGGGCTGGGGTGGGGGAGAGACGGGGGGAGGGGGGCTCGAGGAAGGAAGGAAGGTAGGTAGGATGGTGAGAGAATGAGAGGAAGGAAGGAAGAGATGAGGGGAAGGAAAGAAGGAGAGAGAGATGAGGAAAGAAGGAAGGAAGGAATGAAGGAGAGAAGGCGAGGAAGGATGAGAAGGAAGGAAGGAAGAGAGATGAAGGAAAGGAGAGAGAGATGAAGAAAGGAAGGAAGGAAGGAGAGAAGGGAGAAGGAGAAGAAAGGAAGAGAGATGAAGGAAGAAGGAGGAAGAGAGGAGGAAGAGAAGGGGAAGGAAGAAGGAATGAAGGAGAGAAGGAGAAGGATGAGAAGGAAGGAAGGAAGAGAGATGAAGGAAAGAAGGAGAGAATGAGAGGAAGGAAGGAAGAGATGAGGGGAAGGAAAGAAGGAAAGAAGAGAGAGAGATGAAGAAAGGAAGGAAGGAGAGAATGAGAAGGAAGAGAAGAAAGAAGGAGGAGAAGGAAGGAAGAAGAGAGAGAGGAAGGAAAGGAGAGATAGGAAGGAAGAAGAAGAAGGAGGAGTTGAGGAAGAAAGGAAGGAAGAGAGAGACGAGGAAGGAAAGGGAAAGATGAGGAAGGGAAGAAGGAAGGAAGGAAGGAAGGAAGGAAGGAAGGAAGGAAGGTAGGTAGGTAGGAAGCTTGGAGAGAGCCACGAGGAGTGGGGAATAAGGCTGGAAAAACCACGCGCGGGGAAGAGACAGCAAATCCGAGACAGAGCCAATATTTGGTCGGGGAAGGACGCTCATCCGTGCTTGAGGGGCGGGGGGACCAGCAGCGAGCAGAAACCCTCGCAGGGGACCGAGAAGGAAAGGGGTACTTGTAGCGGCACCCCTTCCCTTCCCTGCGCTCGGCTACCTCCGGAGCATCCTTAAATAGCCCCTCTCGGCTTCCCGGCCGTTTACAGCTGCGCGCAAAGGAGAACGTCTCGAGTTACAGTCCCGGCCCTCTTTGACTTAGAGGGCTATTTTTGAGACCCAACCCAGGAGAGAGAGAGAGAGAGAGAGAGAGAGAGAGAGAGAGAGAGAGAGAGAGAGAGAGAGAGAGAGAGAGAGAGACTTTTTGGGGGGCGCGCGTCAAACCGTTTCCTCTCTTGCCGCTGCTGAAAGACGCTGTCCCGAAGTCCCCAAACTCTTTTAACTTTTCCCAAACTCGCTTTGCAACCAGGAGAATTTCCCCAGCTGTTTTTCTTGACAGGGTCTTTTGGGGGTGGGGTGGGGGCTGTTTTGCTTTGAGCCCGCTCTGCTTTTCGGTGCCTCTATACGCATGTGCAAAATTAGAACTGTTTTTCTCCCCCCCCCTCCTTTTTTTAAAAAAATTGCTATATAAGGGAACTTAAATGGTGCCTCTACAACAGCAGCAGTTCCTTGTTTCGTTTAGGCAGGGCCGCAAACGCGGCCCTCTTTGAGGTGTGAATTTCAGCACCGCCGTTTGGAAAACAACACACCTGTCTTCCGTGCAAACAGGTGCAAAATTCACGGTTAAGAAAAGACAGCAGAAAAAAAAAAGATTTAGAATCTGGCCAGGGACTGAGAGAAGCAGAGACTTGAAAGGATCCAATGGAATCGGTTTGCTTTGTTAGTGTAGAAAGATTTCAGTTTCTTTTTAAAATAAAAATGAAAAGATGGATATTAAGCATCGTTCTTAGTTATCATCATCCCTTTAACTCACCTTCTGTGGGCTTGATAAACACCGATCAGCTGCTTTAGCAAAACCAAAATTGTTTTAAAGGTTTCAGTTCAGGTTTATCAGTTCATTACCTAAGTAGATCCATTTTTTTCTCTGTTACTTTCTGAGATCTCCAGTGGGTTACTTAGAGATCTAGAGAGAGAGAGAGAGAAGTTAAAACCGAATTGCACCATTGCAAATCTGCAACTGCATTCAAAAATGCCTTTTTCAAGTGATTTAAGGAAGCCTGATTTTTTTTATTACTGTGATCCCATTTCCTTGAGTTCTGCCACAGTGTGAAGGAAAGCAATGTTTCCTTCCATGTTTTCACAAATTTTAAAATCCAACTTTTTATTCGGCAAATCGAGAGGATTGTTGCTTAATTTGGAAGCACCCTGTCAATCACTAAAATAAATCTGGCACTGACCACAGATACATGCATCTTGCAAAGAATAAATAAATACAAAGTCTAAACTCGGCTGAAGAATAGAATTTATTGGGCTACTCTTTCTAAGGCTCGAAGTATCACCATGGAAGCAAGAATAAAAGATTAATTTAGAATTTAGATTTAGCAAGGAAGAAGGTGTGTGCTAAATAAATAAGGTTTCTGTACAGCATCTTTAAACCTTGATTTCTGTCCATAACTGATCAGCCAGTATTCTTCTATAAGGCAGCTCTGAATTAAAATTGCTTTGTTTGACAAGACAAGCACATGAGAATTCAGTTTGGAAATAAGCCATCGGAATAGCCAAAGGATATGGGTATAGGTAGAGATATATAAAAGAAGACAGAATAATAGGCTTGCTATTAGATCTGCTTGCTTAGATGATAATAACCAGTTTTAATTTTAAAACCTTTTCTTTACAAAATGAAAATGTAGACAGTCAAATTCAGGAGGCCTACCCGATAAATAATTAAATGCCGGCCTTGTTATGTGAAAAATTAGCAGCTAATATGTTTGTCTGTTTGAAATTGGATATATGACTGTGATATGATCAGTTTCAAATAATGTGTACTGAAATTAAATATGAATACTTAGCCACAGATATACACAAGCCCACAAACAAATGGATTTGTTGTTGTTTTTTAATGGGAAAAGGCATTTAAAAGGCATTCAGTGCCTGCAATAATAATACAGTGTATAATATTTAGGAACAAAGATCTCCCCTGAATAACCAGTTTAAAACAATTGATAATATATTGAGTGCTAGAATGCCTTGGTTTTATGATAATCTCCGCCTTATGTCTTCACTTAGTCATTTAAAAAAGACTATATACTGTATGATTTCACTGGTGCCTTCAGACACATTTTTAAGCTCAGAAATATTTTGTCAATTCCCATTTAAATTAAATTATTTGCCGGAATGTATTTGTTTTGGTCAAGTGCCAACCGTTGCGATTTGTCATTTTTTAAAATACGAATTGGTGGCAATATTTTTTAGCAGCATGTCATTTTAATGTTTGTGGTGTGTTTGCATATTGTATAGCCAACTTCCTATAGTGTGAACTTGTGTGATTGTTTGAGTGACAGGCAGGCTAAACTTTGAAACACTATGCTGTATTAAGAATTGTATTGAAATGTTCCATCCTTAAATGCATGGGAAAAGAAAACACTCGTGATTTATACAATATTTAAAAGGATTTCAAAGTAGAAATATTGTACTATAGTCGTTTCAGAAGGATATTTTGCTCTCTTTATGCTGTATGTTTTTAAAACACAAGCTTCTTATTTCAGTTTTTTTTTAAAAAAAGGAATGCTTTGTCTAGGGAAAAAAATGTTTATATCTTTGTGTTCCCTGAATTCAGGACCCTTGCATTTCATTGTTAACTTGTAAACGCATGTTCTTTGTCAAATCTAATGCCCAGATTCAGTGTAATTTTTCATAGCTTACATTTTCTATAAAAAAGAGATGAGCATGTTAGCTTTCCTGAAAATAAATACAATTCCTGAAAATAAATACAATTTAAAACGCCCATTTTTCCAAAAAAATAAAAATAAAATGCACCTTCACCCACTAGCAAATAAATGGTGGACAGAATCACAGCCCTGAAGTCATTTTTATAATTTTTACAAGATTTTTGCTTTATTTCATTTCTTATTTTACAAACATCTGCTTTCTTTGGAACACGAGGTATACAAAGGCTCTAATTTCTAGCCATTTTTAATGGCTAATAGGGGATAATATCTGATCCAGTTTGATGCTTTAGGGTACTCTCTTCCAATAAAATGCAAGCGATTGGTATAAATATGTTCTGTGTGGTATTTAAAAAGCCTGTTCCTTAATGGCAGAGTCGATATTACCGCGTTAAGATCCTCCTTGGCGTAGGGAAGATTGAGTAGCTAATTTTACATCCTAAGTATAACTTTTGGATCCTGTTGCTATGCAGTGCTGAATAGCAATATCTTTGCAGCCAAGGCATTTCAGGGATTTTAAAATATTTTTTTCCCTCTTGGCCATTCATTGTGCACTTAATAATATATTACCTGGGCTGTCTAGAGGGCACAAGTCTTATCGGGACCATTATTTTACGTAAATCAAAGAAAAGCAGAGAATTCAAATAAGGGTATTCATTTTCAACCAGATGCTTGAAGAGTTTCTGTCCCAATTTCCTCTTATTCTTTAACCTGAGCTACATGCTGCTTGTTAGCTGTCACGGCAAGAAGGCTAAACTGTTTTTGAAATTATTTTGGAGGGAGGTCATTATTGTGAATATTATCATTTATTCTGTTGCTTTGCACTCTTTACACCGAGGGCTTATGCACTGGAGACAAATTCCTTGTGTGTCTAAACCAGACCTGGCCGAATAAAAGTATTCTATTCTATTGAACGTACAGTCTCACTCTGAATAAAATCCCTCACTCTGAATAAAATAAAATAGTGAGAATATGTGCTCTGGGAAAAAATATTTAGATCTGCTGATAGATTGAGTGGCGCCAAATATGTTGAAGTAGCACTTGGTTTATTTTTAGGGACAAAGGCAGACATTTGGAAGGTCCTGCATTTTCCTTTTAACTTCTTGGCTCTGTGTTCTTTTTTTTTTTTAAATTCTGATAATACTATAGCTGCTGAATGTTGGAAGGCAGTTGCTTTCTTGTCACTGAGATCATTTTGGTCTTTGAGAGTCTCAAACCCTGAAAACAAAACCCTGTCATATTTCTGCGTGAAATCTTTAGATGTCGAAGCAAGGGAGCTAATTAATTTTCCTTTTTTTAAAAGTATTCTGCTGTGGGTCAAAATCCATTCCTGTGTGTGCTACATTTTCACTTGGCCAAACAAAGGGATAACCTTCTCTACTTGTCTGATGGAAGGCTTGCTTATCGTAATTAAAACTGCTGAATGCTTTCAGCAGATTTTATTTTTTTTAAAAAAAGTTGATCTAAACCATCCTTAAGCAAAGACACGCAGGATGAATTGGAAACTGTCAAAAGCCGGCCTGAATAATTCTTTTAGTCAGGGATATTAGACAACTCCGAGACCTTAATTATTACATTTTATATAATTGTGCCAATTGAGGGAACCCTGGGGGTGAGGTAGAAAAAGGATTAAGCCAGGCGCTTTCTTCATTTTCAAATAATCATCTTGAAAAGTTGCTTGATGAAAAGGAAGCATTTAGTTCCTGAGGTTTTATCCTTTTCTTCTCCCACCCAAATTGAAATCCGTGAAATTATATAAGCGTTAAGGAAAAATTAAGTTTTAATTCTGAAGTTTTTTTTTTTAGAAGTCTCATCAGATAATAGGACTGCAGCCACAAGTTCCAAGAAATAAGGATCTGTCCCGTATTTCTGGGAATAAGCCCTTTTGATTTATTGGACATTACTCTGGTGTAAACATGCATAAAGTTTGCAGGATCCTTTTATCCGATGTACCTGATATTTGCTTGTAAAGACTTTAATTTCTCTGCTTTATGGAAGATATGTATTTTTTCCCTTATTGAATGCAGTTTAAATGAGTTTTCCTGTGTCTTCTCTTTAAAACGTTAAGGGCTCCCCCTTCTATTTTGTGTGAGACACAGATCAATGTCTAAGTTCAAGGCAAAAATTCAGGCTGGATTTAGGATTTTCTAACAGCTGTTCTTCCAATTCAGCTTTATGTTTGTTGGTTGAGGGTTGCATGTATTAAGACTAGTTAGGAAGGAGTCTAATTAAGATATAGGGGGAAAAAACACACACTAGAGGTTGGGGGCTAATTTGGACCGATAAGAAAAATAGTTTCTTCTTCTGAAAATGGTTCAGCAGGGATAAGGAAGGTCTGGTTTTTTCCCACAACACTAATGTAAAGGTCTGGAAAAGATTAGATTGCAAAAGGCTTCTGGAATCCTTCTTGTAACACTACTGGAGAAGAAGAAGAACTCCAGAAGAGAAGGAAGAGTGTCCGTTCATATCTAGACACCTTTGAAAGTTAGGTGGGCACTAGATCCAGGACTTCTCACATTCCTAACTCTCTCATCTCAGAAGGATGAAAGAGAAATAATCCAAACTTATGGAAAATCAAGAGGAAGGCATCCAGAGATCCAGGATTAACATGCTTCAGGTAGTCCCCAACCTACCACAGTTTAGTGACCGTTCAAAGTTCCAATGGCACTGAAAAAAGTGATTTAGGATTGTGCTCAAAATTCAGGCGGTGAAGATAAGATTGGCCTTTGACACTCTTTCAAAAAACTCCAGCCACATGTTTTTTTTGCCAAGGGGCCATGCAAGGATCAGTCATACGTTACATTTAGTTGTAACTTGGAATAGTTGCTAATGAATGGATGTAAGTCAAGAGCTAATGTTTTGCTTTGAGAGAGAGAGAGAGAGAGACAGGGACAGAGAGAGAGAGAGACAGGGACAGAGAGACAGAGAGACACAGAGAGAGACAGAGAGAGAGAGAGAGAGACAGAGAGACAGAGAGACAGACAGAGAGAGACAGACAGAGAGACAGACAGACAGAGAGAGAGAGAGAGACAGAGAGAGACACAGAGAGACAGACAGAGAGACAGACTGACTGACTGACTGACTGACTGTCCTACATTTCTGGAATTCTAATAGTATATTCTTCAAACAAATGACCCAAGTTTTGGTTCTGGGAAGTTTTGCTGTCCCTTCCTTTTTTTTTTTACAAAATTCTGTTTCTGAGCAATAGTCCTCAGAGTAGGCTAGTCCTAATGTAAGAAGAGCTGGATTTTTTTTTTTTGCATTCTCTGTGCGTAATTTTCACGATTTATTTACCAAGATTCTAATGAGTTTATGAAAGAGATTGACATTATATGGCATCAACAAATCAGCAAGCTTTTGCAGTTAATTATAGTAATCCCGTTGCCTTGAAGCTGCACAACAAAACAGATGGAGTGAGGGCTTACAAAAGATGGTTAAAGATGAGTTTTCTTTCCCTAATGCCTTTTCTCTGTTTCTGCTCAAACAAGAAATAAATAAAAAAAAATTCCAACGATTCCAAACGATAACATCAATCCTTATGTTGAACAGACAGGATCAGTTCTGAAGCTGAATATTGGCTGCAGGAAAGCTTAACTAAAAATTTGGCTCGTACATTCTTTTCTGCTGAGAAAAAACACGAGTTATTAGGGTTTTAAGGGGCAGTAATAGGACCACTGCGGATTGGTTCATTGGTGGGAAGAAGTTGTCGTTCTCTGTCCTCAAGATTAGTCATCCACTTCATCCACTTAGGGCAACTGTGGAGAGGGACACGGGGGGGGTGCAAAGTGATGTCCCACTTGTGATATCATTGTTGTTGGAGAGCAACCGTCCCAATAGAGTAGGAGGAATCAAGCAGGGAATTAGCCTGGATTCATTACATAAAACCACAAGAGGACTAGTTTTGACAAACATTCCCTTTGAATGCCTTGGAGCAGGGGTCCCTAACCTGTGGGCCACGGCCCATTATCAGGCTGTGGTCTACTTGCAACTGGGCCACATGAGCCATGGGATGACACGTGCACAGCCCAATTCTGAGCGGTGGGCACTGGCGCTCACAGCCCCACTCGTGTGAGCGGTGGGCACGCATGCCTGCCTCTCACACAAAACCAACCCCTCTCCCTGCTTCGCCCTGGGCCAGCAATTCAGAAAAGTTGGGAAACACTTGCCTTAGAGCCTTATCTGGTTGTTTCCAGGCGAAATCTTCCAGTCTGGGGAAATTTGTGTACCTGTGTTTTCCCCAAAATAAGACCCTGTCTTATATATTTTTGCCACCTCAAAAAGGCACCAGGTCTTTTTTGGGGGGGGGGGGATGCTGTCCACTGACTCACCTCACTTGTACTTCTTATTGCTGTCAGATTGTCAGCATTCCAGCAACCCTCCATTCCAATCAATAACTCCGAGACAGACATCTCTCCTTTATTTGGGTAGTAACTGGCACATTTGTGGAATCCCGAAACTGAAAGTTTTGGGCTTCCTTGCAAAAATCAAAAGTACAAATCCATCCCCCCCTTAACCCTCATCACATCACATGGTCCAGTCCCCATCCATCCTAAAGTAAGATTCCCATTTCATTATGCGCCACACTCAGTGACCTTGAACCAATGAAAGAATTTTATTTTGTCTAACTAGATATACCCAAAATGAATTCCTCCCTCCCACTTTCTCAGACTCAATTGTGGCAGCATTGGAGCATCGAATCTCAATGTGGCTTCCAAAGCTGATGCAGAGGCCTTCGGGAACTTCTTCGGCTTCGGATAGTTGCAGCCAGGCCTCACCCGCCTCAACCCATTTCTTCTGTAGCCGATAACAGCTTCAGATCGATTCAGAAAGTCTTGCTGGCTGCACAAGAAATGGATCAAGGTGTGCGAGGCCTGGCTGCAACTTTGAGAAGGTAAGTAGTAGGGCAACTCCACCCCCTCCCATCCCCACTCTAGCTTAATTTTTACCCGTGCACCCTGGAGTGGCCGGGGTCTTAATTAGGGCTTATTTTGGAGGCTAGGGCTTATATTGGGCACACATGTAAAAATCAAGCTAGGACTTACTTTCAGGGTAGGTTGGCTTTTCAGGGAAACAGTACCTCTACAGAGAACAATAAAGTAGCTACTTTGAACTCTATTCCTGGGGCTGACAATTGTGTAGATATTGCTAATTATATGCAAGTCATATTATGTGGTAGAATGTACTCCAAACAAACAGATCCGAGCATTCATTTTTTTTTCCTCGCCTGAGCACATGGTTCTCATCCTGGCCTTTGCTGAGTTTCACAGATCTCTATTTATGTACGGAAAGACTGATTCACCAGCCATATCTGTCCGGTCAAAGTCTTTTTTTAATAGGATAAGAGAGATGGAGTTGTTCTGCTTTTCTGCTGGAGATCAAGAGGATTACGCAGGTTAATCCCAGCCCTTCTGGTTATAAGCTAATTATAAAAATTAAGCCTAAATGCATTAGAGTGACTTGGGAGGTTGCAGCAGTAATAGCACCAGTGGTGGGATTCATTTTTTTTTTATTGCCAGTTCTGTGGCCATGGCTTGGTGGGCATGGCAGGGGAAGGATATTACAAAATCCCCATTCCCTCCCCACCCCACTAACCTGCTTTCCAGCTCCGTTCTCCTGTGCAGGGCAACCAAAGAAGACCCAGCCGATCAGCTGGGACTCAGGAGGCAAATAATAGATGGCGCAGGGCCAGTCAGAGGTGGTATTTGCTGGTTCTCCAAACTACTCAAAATTTCCACTACCGGCTCTCCAGAAGTGGTCAGAACCTGCTGAATACCCACCTCTGAACAGGACACAAATTAAGTTACACCATAGGAGAAACTGGCAGCGTGGATAGGAGAAGCAAGTGACATCATCCACGTCATTGTGTCATCTCAGCTCATTGATGACATCTGCACTCTTGACACTCTTGGCTTCCACTCTGATATCTGTGTCAAGGTTGGGTGGAAAAGCCAGAAAAATCAACGAGCTGGGCTTTCGTTTAGTCATATCTGTTCTTCCCATCTTTCCAATGAAGCTGTTGCGTTGGGCTCCAGACGAGGGTATTGTCTTGGAACGAGGAGAGAAAACTCTCACCCGGAGCAATTACCAAAGGCCTTGAAGGACGGGGAGAAAAGGAAAATAATGGAACAGGTGGTTGAGCTTGGATAAATGGGTATCAGATTAACTCTTTCTTCACTTGACTCATGCCTCTCTGCCTCTCTCTCTGTGTGTGAAAGAATATCAGCGGGTTCAGGCATTAAAGTTATTGGATGATTACGGACGTTTATCGGGCCGCTTATTGTAATCAGTGCTTGTAACAAGTGATGAGTGAATGGCTGCTTCTCTAATATATATATAAAAAGACCACGCTCGCATTCTCCAAGAGAGAGGAGATTCTGCACACAGGTCTCCAAAGGAGCGAAACTCATCCCTCCTCCCACCTTTAGTATTTTCCTTCTGGCTGTAGGAATTGGCAGGAATTGGCTTGGCCAGTCTAGGAAAAGAAGGACTAGGGGGGACATGATAGCAGTATTCTAGCATTTGAGGGGCTGCCATAGAGAGGAGGGGTCAACTTCATTTCCAAGGTACCAGAAAGCAAGACACGAAGCAATGGATGGGAACTAACCAAGGAGAGAAGCAATCTGGAATTAAGGAGAAACTTCCTAACCGTAAGGAATATTAACTAGTGGAACAGCTTGTAGGTGCTCCATCAATGGAGGTTTTTAAGAAGAGACTGGACAGCCACTTGTCTGGAATGGGACCTCCAAGGTCCCTTCCAGCTCTATTCTGATTGACTGATTTGGACTGAGCTGTAAGAGCAATTTTCTCTCCCTGGTAGATTTTTTAAAATTTTATTTTACTGAAGGTTGAGACTGTCTCAATCTGAGAATTTTCTCCTCAGATGGATGGGAAGAGCAAGCTAGTGCAATGGTTGAGACGGGCTCATTGTTTGCCCTGTGTTTTGACTTCTGGTGTTTTTCCGTCTTATCTGTGCTTCTGTGTCTTTACCGTCTGGTCACTGGGATAATTGATAGCAGTAGGTTCACAACTCTACATCAATAGAGAGTTGTTCCTACTGAAATCGGGGGGAGGATCAAAAAAGAAAGCGACACCACCTAATTTTTGGTGCAACTGGAGGTGTATTGGTACATAGGCTTAAAAGAGAGCGATGAGATCAGGATGTTACCCGTTTGTCTTCCCTACATGCAACCGTGGCTGATCTTGCAAAAATTAAGTTGGATTGTACCCTTTTTGGTATTTAAATGAGAGACATCAGAAAATCTGAGGACTATTGTGTTTGATGGAGACATGGAACAAATATTTCAGAAGAAGGCAATGTCAAATGTCTATGGAAATTCTCAGTCATCCAGGTCATGGTTTTTCAAGAGGCAACTGGAGTTTCTTGTTCTGCTTTGGAGACCAAGGAGCTTCAGGAGGCTGAAGAAGCTTCTTGGTGGAGAAGCGAAACGTCTTCAAAGAAGAACAAGAAAATCCAGTTGCCTGCACAGAATCTTAGCTTAGGGGCTCTCCTGAACCTCTGCGAACCCCCAGCAGCCCAGCCCTGAAATACACCCTTTCATCTGCTGGGCCCTCCACAATTGGTTGTTGCTGTTGATGTAATCTACTCAGTAGTATCCAACTCTTGGTGATTCTGTGGGCCAGGTCTCTCCACATCTTTTGATCTTGCACAACTTCTTTGAGTTGTTCTATGTTCTGGCTCCGCTTTGATGGTCTCCAGCCACTGTGTTCTTTGCCAGCCTGGTTTCCTTTTACCGTTCACTCTTCCAGACAGGACTGTGTTCCCCATTGGGTTCTCCTGCATGACCCAGCCGAAATGAGTGAGATTTACTAAAGGTGCTTTTTCAGGAGGCAACTGGGCTTCCTTGTTTTTTTTCTCTTTGAAGACATTTTGCTTCCCATCCAAGAAACTTCTTCAGCTCTGACTGGGTGGCAGGGAATGGAATCCAGTCAGAGCTGAAGAACCTTCTTGGATGAGAAGCTTCAACATCTTCAAAGGGGAAAAAACAAGAAAGTCCAGGTGCCACCTGAAAAAAAGCACCTTTGGGACAACCATGACCTGGATGACTGAGGATCTCTGTAGACTAAGTGAGGTGTTTTGTGATTTTTGTCTTCCAGGGACATTTCTGGTTTTGTGTGGTCCAGGTCTTGTTTATTGGTCACCTTTGCTATCCAAGGAATATGCAGGAACCTTCTCCAACACCACAGCTAAAACGACTCAAATTTCTTTCCTAAGATCCAACTTTCATAACCACAGGTAGCTACGGGGACAGGAGGAAGTTAAGTCATCCTTTGTCCCAAAGGTGCTTTCTTTCAAGAGGCAACTGGACTTTTGGTTTTTCTTTGAAGATACTTTGCTTTCTCATCCAAGAAGCTTCTTCAGCTCTGACTGAAGAATGGTGGGGAGTGGAAGGATTTATACTCCTTGCAGGCAGCTGGTCATTTGCATTCTTTTAGAGAGTCATTGAGGCCACTTGGAGGTTTGTCATTTGCACCACTCAGGTGACCCTGAAGACGCAGACAAACCTCAAAGTTGCCTCAATAACTTTCTGAAATAATGCAAATGACCAGCTGTCTGCAAGGAGTATAAACCCTTCCACTCCCCACCATTCTTCAGTCAGAGCTGAAGAAGCATCTTGGATGAGAAGCGAAAACTTCTTCAAAAAAACAAACAAACCAGAAAGTCCAGTTGCCTCTTGAAAAAAAAAACACTGTTGGGTCAACCATGACTGAGAATTTCCACAAACATAAGTCACCCTTAGCTGTGAAATGTTAAACTTCTCCACTTATTTCAACACTATTTGAGGGCAGCCTTGGGGGGGGGATTGTATAAATTCTGTTCGTCTTCATCACCCATGCCTTTGGACCGCCATCCAAAGCGACTGGCAGGATCAGGGAGTAGAGACAATAGCAGAAGATTGTTCATGGTGGCATCCAATTTCATGCTGGTGGAGCTTTCTGCAAACTCAAGGATGGCCTTGGATGAGGTTCTTAATCTCACGGTAAATGAGACAGATCTCTGGAGGGCGAAACGATTGTACAAAACAAATTGTGTTACATTTATTGTGTCAGATGGCACCCTGGGGAATGGCGATGTATCACGAAGGTAACCATGCGTTGCATTGGATGTTGCCATTTGTCTTCTCTTTAAATAATGAGGTCTTTCTGTTATCTTTGGGTTTCTGTGTGTTCCTGGTAAGTGTCATGCCCCTGTTAGAGTCAGACTTTGAGGGAGAGGAGGAACAGCCTGACAGGCAGTGGAAGTGTGGCTCCGGAGGTTGTGCAGGAGGCTGGGGAAGGGCAAAGACCAGCTGGGCAGTCAGAGGAAGAACCAGGCCCATCCCCTCTGCATCCTAGAACACGCAGGGAGGAACGGAGAAGGGAACAACTTGGTTTACAAGAGAGGAAGCGGCCATGATCCCCCTCATTGGTTGCAGCTGGGGAGACTAGTATATAAGAGAGACGATTACAACACCATGTTGCCAGAAGCAAAGTGTGTTTTATTTTGGGCTGAAGTTATCTTGCTTGGCATCCTTCCAACAGACTCTGCCTTGTTATCTCCTTGAATTTGGTAATTACTTATCCTGGTCCGTTGTGGAAATTTCATCACTGTAATTTGTTTGGTTTTTTATTTCATCTCTATCTGCTCATTAAGTTCGGACTGTATTGCTTTCTTTTGAAGACTATTTTTGAATACCTTTTATCTCCAACTGAGAATTATTGAACAGTGGGGTCAAGTTGGAGGCATTAAAAGACAATTATTTACGTTTTGGATTTTGTTATATTTGTGTTACACTCATCACAGTAAGTGTCCATGGGGGAAAAATTAGGCTTAAATAATAATAATAATAAAAGCATTGTTATATGATCTTTGGCCCCAAATCTTAACATTTTCCCCAAGCAGAGACCTCATTCATGCTTTGAAAATGCCCAGAAAGCTCAGTCCAGTAAGAGAAATTGAGACAGTGTAGAAACATCTGGAATGGGTATCATTTCTAGACTATTGCCAAACAATCCCACAGAGGTTGTGTTGTGTAGACTGGAGGGCCCAAGTTTGATTTGCAGCTGGTTTTCATCTTCTTCCCCCTCCCCCCTCTCTTCTCCATAAATTAACCCAGTTAATTGGGTTTGCTAGAAACATTGAATTAGCTAGTCTACCGCATTTTAGACCTGCAAATTGCCCTCTCTCTGCCATCTGTCTACATTGCTGTTGGAGTGAGACCATTGAGGTTGGGAAGGGAGGGGAGAGGTTAGTTCAGAACAGAATTAGCTTGCACCCGCTATGAAAACAGAAGGAGCAAGGTCTCATCACCCCTATCTCAATGGTTTGGGCCTTGTCCGGTGCTTCCCATGCAACAGGCTCTGTGTGTTAACCCTGAAAAATAAGCTCACGTGGTCCTGGATTTACAACAGTTCATTTAGTGACCGTTTGAAATCACAACAGCCTTGAAAAAAAGGATTTAAGTGGAAGGTTGGATCAGTTACAGGGCTCCCATCAGGGGCACGTGGTTTCAAAATGGTGGGTGCCTCTGGGTGCTTGTAGCCCTGCCTTTTTGACATGTATACTAGGCGTGCCATGCTCTTGAAATGAGGACTGGGCTTTGATTATCTGGCCAGATGAAAGCCAATGATGATGCATCAATTTTTTTCTCATTGCTCCATAAGTCTTGATGCAAAATCCTGCTTTTCGAATCGCAGAATAACAGAGTTGGAAGGGACCTTGGAGATCTTCTAGTCCAACCCTCTGCTTAGGCAGGAAACCCTACACCATTTCAGAAAAATGGTTATCCAGCCTCTTCTTTAAAACTTCCAGTGTTGGAGCATTCACAACTTCTGGAGGCAAGTCCTTCCACTGATTAATTGTTCTCACTGTCAGGAAATTCCTCCTTAGTTCTAAGTTGCTCCTCTCCTTGATTAGTTTCCACCCATTGCTTCTTGTCCTGCCCTCTGGTGCTTTGGAGAATAGCTTGACTCCCTCTTCTTTGGGGCAGCCCCTCAAATATTAGAAGACTGCTATCATGTCTCCCCTAGTCCTTCTTTTCATTAGACTTGACCTACCCAATTCCTGCAACCGTTCTTCATATGTTTTAGCCTCCAGTCCCCTAATCATCTTGGTTTCTCTTATCCACACTCTTTCTAGATATCTCAACATCTGTTTAACATTGTGGTGACCAAAACTGAATGCAGGATTCCAAGTGTGGCCTTACCAAGGTCCTATCAAGTGGTATTAATAGTTCACGTGATCTTGATTCTATCTCTCTGTTTATGCAGCCTAGAACTGTGTTGGCTTTTTTGGCAGCTGCTGCACAAGGCTGGCTCATATTTCAATGGTTGTCCACTAGGACACCAAGATCCGTCTCACAGTTACTACTATTGAGCAAAATGCCACCTATACTGTACCTGTGCATTTGATTTTTCTTGCCTAAATGTAGAACCTTCCTTTTTTTTCACCATTTTGTTAGATAGCACCCAATGTTCAAGTCTTAAGTCATCTGTAGGGTTTCCCTATAAACACTCAGGATTCAGTGTCTGGTGACAACTGCCCAGCTGACCACCTCGGCTCAAACCTTGTGGTTCGAAGCAGTTTGGAAGTGTCCCTGAGAATGCCAACCCATCTGTTGGTCAACTGTGTGAACCTTTGCTGAGACCTGTAGGCTGAACAGACTCTTTCACTGGGGCTTCCCCATTGGCATCAAGAAAGGGGCCAGCTGCTCCTGCGTATCTTAGGGGGTTTAAGCTGTTCCCTTGTGTGTTCATTTTCCCCACAGCTGCTGGGCTCTTTGCTTTGAAATGGGACATAAGTCAAAGCTATGCTAGGACTTTTGAGCGTTTGCCCACATATTTGGGGAAACGCTGTGGATTCCTCTGGAGCTGGAACCCTGGTTTTAGGATGCCTGAGTAGCCCTGGGGTGCAGCTGTTGGGTGTAGAATATGCTCCTGCTAAGAATGGGGGCTGAATTTGCTTTGAAAACAACAACAAAAAAATGAGAACAAGCATCGCGGAAGAGGTCACACCCTGGCCGAGAAGGGCAGTTTCAGAGAAGGAATAGAATGGTGAAGAAAAGGGATTGGAGATCTTTTCTTAAGCTCTGGAATGCTGAAGAGTTCATTGGCTTCTGCCCAAGCACCTGTCTCTAAACTCTTGTCTGCTTTTGGGATACAAGTGGGAGAAATCAAAATGTAAGTGGAGCAGGCCCTGAATGCAGCAGTTGTTATGAAATACTATGAGTTGGCCAAGGTTGGCTGAAGGACACAACCAGTTGGGGCATAATGTCTGCTGCTCATTGAATGAAGCCTGTTCTGGGTGTTTTGAGGGCAGCTGTGAGTTTCAAACAATCCTTCCAGGGTTGGGTGTTATCTCCGTGAATGTTGTGGTTTGCTGGCAGCCTGTACAGACAGCAGCAGAATCGGACAGTGGGGAAAAACAGGGGCCTGTCCTGGGAGTCTGGGGAGGTCTCGGATGAGGGTCCTATGTCCGATGCAGAGATGGGACCAGGACCATCTGGGAGTGGGGTGCTGACTCCAGAGCCTCCAGAGTCTGGCAGCAGAGAGGCAGAGGAACAAGGGAAGCCTGTTCCAGGGCGCATGTGTGCAGAGCTGCTAGAAGGCAAGACCAGCTAAGACAAAAGGGGCAAATCGGGAGTAAGGCTTGGAGGTGATTGGCCCTTCCCTAAGGTATAAAGGAAGTGCAAAGGTAGAGAAACCTTTGCAGGAAGCAAAGTTGTTCGCTCTGTTCAGATTAAACTTTGAAGCTCTGTGTGGACTTTGTACTTCGGTTGGTTTTTTTTTTCCAGTTAATTTGGCACTCTAGTTGTTGGCAGCAATTCAGAGGAGAGAAAGGTGGGTGCTTATCTCAAGGGACTGTTTGTGACTCATTACAGGCTGGGAATGAACATAATTCCCAGCGTTGAAATAAAACAAGAGTTGGTTGGACTTAAGTGTGTGCTTAATTACGGTCTCACGAAGCCTTGGTCAGAAGAGTGAGTTTGTTCGGACAGCAAACCCACAAACAACACAGCTCGAGAATTTATCTCTCGCTGGTTGAGATGGTCTTCAGACATGGTGATCTTTTCCAGGAGGACAACACAGCAGCTCAAGGCATGGAAATCGATGCCACAAGTATGTGAGAATCCAGAACTTCTGCAAGGAGGGGAATCGGAAAGGCAAAGATGGTGGTAGCCACCCTGGGATCGAAGTCCACTCGGGGTGGGCTTCACAAATTTTAGCAATGGGTTCTCTGCCTGGTTGCTGGTGGGCATGGCCATGGTGGGCATGGCCTAGTTGGCCTCCTCCACTACAGCAGGGGGGTGTTTCTGTTCTCCCGAGCCCTGGAGGCTTTCCTCGAGACTCTGGAAGGGCGAAAACAGCCTCTCCCGACTCTGGAGGCTCTCTGGAAGCTGGAAATGGGCCCATTTCTGGTCTTCCCAAACTTCCAGAAGCCCTGTTTTTTTGCTCTCCCTGAGCTTCTGCGCACGCCCTGTACTTACCTGCATCCAAAATGGGCCACTCCTGGGAGGGAGGGGTGGGCGGGGCCAGCCAGGAGTGGGATTTGAGGGTTCTCTGAACTGCACAGAATCTTGGCTTAGGAGCTCTCCTGAACCCCTGTGAACCCCCAGCAGCAGCCCATTCCTTTCATACATGCGTGAGGTGCCACAGGACACATGGATGGGGCAAATACATTGACAAAACTCAGTTAAGAGCTGTCTCCCTTTGCAAGAGAAATGTTGGACTTACACTGTGATTGTTAAGTCAAGGACCGCTTGGATAAAGAGGCATTTATTGAAAACTAGAGAAGATCCACAAGCATTTTGCTTCTGCGTTGAATTCTCTCCAACATCTTGCTCAATGATCACATTTTTTTTAAAAAAGGGTGAAGTAGCTGTGGACTTTATTGTTATACTTTTGGTCAGCTGAGAGTTCGTCTAGGTGGAAAAATTGGGGAAATTAGTTGTTTCTCTGTTCTCCCCCAGAACTTTACACTTTTGCATTCTCTCCTGCAAAGTTTTCCCTAATGTGCTGCGTCGTTCCGCCATCTTTATTTTAACCATTCTCTTATCATTTGTGCAGTGTGTGATCTGGATAAACGATAAAGTTAATTTCAGGGAAGAAGGAGGGCTGAATAGCAGGAGGGACCAAGAGAACGATCTTCCTTCACTGCAACTTAAGAGCATATTGATGGATGCATCCTGTAATGAGCATTAACAAGGTCCTTTTTCCATTAGTGCTTCAAAGTCAACATTAAATTCCCAGACAAGGCGCCACTGTGTGTGTTTGTGCTCAGACATCCAGGGTTCATTCTGTATTCTGTATTCATTTTCAGAGCTGCAGCTTTGCATCCAGCTTTAAACACTGGGCAGCCACTGGTCTGAAATAATACAGTCGGAAGGGACCTTGGAGGTCTTCTAGTTCAGCCCTCTGCTGAAGCAGGAAATCATATGCCATCTCAGTCAAAAGGCTGTCCATCTTGACTTAAAAACCTCCAGCAATGGAGCATTTATAACTTCTAGAGCTGAATCATTCCACTGATTAATTGTTCTCACTGTTAGGAAATTTCTTCTTAGTTCTAAGTTGCTTCTCTCCTTGATTAGTTTCCACCTATTGCTTCTTGTCCTGCCTTCAGGTGCTTTGGGGAATAGCTTGACTCCCTCTTCTTTGGGGCAGCCCCTGAGATATTGGAGCACTGCTATTATGTCACCCCCAATCCATCTTTTCATTAAACTAGACATATCCGATCCCTGAAAGTAACTGTTTATAATCAAAGAGCTGTTTATTATAAAAAAAATGTCCCCACCCCAAAAGTTATATACAATATGTCCCAAATATACTTTTGGAAAATATAGCTAAGAATGAATAAAATGAACCTAGGATTTAATCAACTCAGATGATTGAAGGCCTGGAGATGAAACATATGAAGAAATGGTTGCAGGATTTGGGTAGTCTAGAGAAAATAAGGATCACGGTTGACATGTTAGCAGTCTTCCAGTGTTCCCAAAGAAGAGGGGGGTCAACTTATTTTCCAAAGCACCAGAAGGCAAGACAAGGAACAATGGATGGAAACTAATCAAGGAGAGAAGGAACCTGGAATTAAGGAGAAACTTCCAGACAGTGAGAACAATTAATCATTGGAACGATTTAGCTCCAGAAGTTGTGAATGCTCCAACATTGAAAGTTTTGAAGAACAGACTGGACAGCCATTTGTCTGAAATGGTATAAGGTTTCCTGCCTGAGCAGGGGGTTGGACTAGAAGACCTCCAAGGTCCCTTCCAACTTTGTTATTCTGTCATTCTGTCATGCTGTTTTCCTTCCTTCCTTCCTTCCTTCCTTCCTTCCTTCCTTCCTTCCTTCCTTCCTTCCTTCCTTCCTTCCTTCCTTCCTTCTTCCGACTCAGTTGATTCAGGGATTACAACAATTCTCTGTGAGATTGTTGAATTGCAGTTCACAAGTCCTGTTCAATTCACCCTTGTGTGTGCCATCCACCTAGCAAACCCAGCAAATGAAACCGCAGAGATTCAGGAGCTAAATTTAGAAGGGATTGCATGCCTATAGCCATGGCATCTTGCTAATACCTGAGATTCTTTCAATTCATCGCCTTACACAACCCTGGTAACTATTTAGCCGGCCTCTACTGTAAATAGAAATGATAGCTTGACCTCAATTAATGTCTATCTGCAAATCGGAGCTAAATCAAAATGAAAATGTCTGCACCAAACAGGCTAGGGTTAGGGTTAGAAGAAGGACTTCTTTCTCCTCCTCCTCCTCCTCCTCCTCCTCCTCCTCCTCCTCCTCCTCCTCCTCCTCCTCCCTCCTCCTCCTCCTCCTCCTCCTCCTCCTCCTCCTCCTCCTCCTCCTCCTCCTCCTCCTCTTCTTCTTCTTCTTCTTCTTCTTCTTCTTCTTCTTCTTCTTCTTCTTCTTCTTCTTCTTCTTCTTCTTTCTTTCTTCTTCTTCTTCTTCTTCTTCTTCTTCTTCTAAGCTGGGACCTTAAATACCAAATAGTGAAATGTATTGCTAAAAAATATAATCCATTTCGCTCCCACAAAATGATGGAGAGTTATATACATTTGACACCCAGAATACACGGAATGGACCCTGGAAGCCTTCCAGTTCACCTGGAGACCCTACACCATTCTAGACAAAGGGCTTTAACAGATAGATACAAATTAACAGAGTTGGAAGGGACCTTGGAGGTCAGCTAGTCCAACCTCCCCAGCCCAAGCGGACCCTACACCATCTCTGACAGATGGCGGTCCAGTCTCTTGGTGAAAGCTTCCAGGGATGAAGCTCCCACAACTTTGAAGGCAACTTTTGTTCCATTGGTCGGTTGTTCTGACTGTCAGAAAGTTTCTCCTTATTTCCAGGTTGAATCTCTCCTTGTTCAGTTTCCATCCATTGTTCCATGTCTGGCCTTCAGGTGCTTTGGAGAATAGCTTGACCCCCTTCCTCCTCTCTGGGCAGCCCCTCAAATATTGGAAGACTGCTCTCATGTCTCCCCTGGTCCTTCTCTTCACTAGACTAGCCAGGCCCAGTTCCTGCAACTGTTCATCAACCTCCAGTAATGGAGCACCCACAACTTCTGGTGGCAAGCTGTTCCACTGGTTAATTGCCCTCTCCTTAATTCCACATTGGTTCTCTCCTTGATTATTTTCCATCCATGGCTTCTTGTCTTGCCTTCTGGTGCTTTGGAGAATAGGTGAGGACAATTAATCAGTGGAATGGCTTCCCTCCAGAAGTTGTGACTGCTCCATCATGGAGGTTTTTAAAGGAGAGATTGGACAGCCATTTGTCTGAAATGGTATCGGGTCTCAGGCCTGAGCAGGGGGTTGGACTAGAAGACCTCCAAGGTCCCTTCCAACTCTGTTATCCTGTATTCTAACTTATTTTCCAAAGCACCAGAAGGCAAGACAAGAAACAATGGGTGGAAACTTAATCAAACAGAAAAGCAAACCTGGAATTAAGGTGAAACTTCCTAACAGTGAAGACAATTCATCATTGGAATGACTTGCCTCCAGATAGATACAGGTGTAGGTGCTCCATCACTGGAGGTTTTTAGATGGGATTGGATTACCATTTGTATGAAATGGTACCGGGGGTTGGACTAGAAGACCTTCAAGGCCCCTTCCAAATCTGTTATCAAATCCTCCCTACCTCTGATTTAAATTCACACTATCAAAAGATACCTTCAGACTGTCTCTTTGGCTGAAAGAAACCAATCAATTTATCCCTCTGGTAACTAGTTTCTTTTTCTTTTTATTAAGTTTTTTTATTTTAGATTTACAACAAATCTTATTAATAAGTGTTGTATCTTATGATTCTTGGCTCTTGATGAGTGTATCTTTTCTTTTATGTACATTGAGAGCATTTGCACCAAGACAAATTCCTTGTGTGTCCAATCACACTTGGCCAATAAAGAATTCTATTCTATTCTATTCTATTCTATTCTGTTCTGTTCTGTTCTGTTCTGTTCTGTTCTATTCCTTTCCTTTCCATTCCATTCCATTCTATTCCTATATTCTGTTTTATTCCTATATTCTGTTCTATTCTATATATTCTATATTCTATATTCTATATTCTATTCTATATTCTATATTTTATATTCTACTCTGCTTTATTCTATTCCCTATTCTATTCTACTTCTACTCTATTCTTCATTCAAATTCTATTCTATTCTATTCTATTCTATTCTATTCCATTCCATTCCATTCCATTATTCTATTGTATTCTATTGTATTCTATTGTATTCTATTGTATTCTATTGTATTGTATTGTATTGTATTGTATTCTATTCTATTCTATTCTATTCTATTCCATTCCATTCCATTATTCTATTGTATTGTATTGTATTGTATTGTATTGTATATTATTGTATTGTATTCTATTCTATTCTAAATCTTCCATTCAAACAGTGTGTCGACTGTGTACATATATCTTGTGCTAACAATTATAATTAACATACTTTTCTTGCCGAAATAACAATAATCACATTTTCTTTATAAGCCTGGGAACTAATTTCTGATGGATAATATTTCCTATCGGATTTTTAATCCGTCCTAATAACATTCATAGTCTATGATCTGATCTGATTTTCCCTCTTGGCAATTCTGTCATGTATCAAGTTCACCTCTCTTGTTTTCCCCACCGAGTGACCTTGAAGCAAAATAATTTAAGCTGCTGGCATAATTGAGACTTAAAGTAGCTGGAAGAAGACACATTTCTGGTGCAAGGGAAGAAGGGATGGATGGTAACGGTGCTTTTGTGTTAATGCCACAGCTTTTAGTTCTTAAACCCCCTTGCCGCTATTTAGTTCCTGTAGTAAGAAAAGAGCAGCTATGCTGCAGGCGCTGCTTGCTCCTTTTAAATGCACCACTTCTTTAAAACCAATTCTGATTTGGCCTTGATTTCCTGATGAGGTCAGGGCATCTAACCGAATGTGTAAGTCATAGAAAAACAGGAGGAGTGGTGGGCAGGCTGATTTACAAGCCAGACAGAAAGTAAACAGTGGGCTGAAAGCCAAAGAAGAATCCGTGACCCAAAAGTGCTTCTTCCGAAAGGCAACTAGACTTTCTCATTATTTAAAAACTTTGAAAATCCTCACCCAAGAAGCTTCTTCAGTTCTAACTGACTGGTGGGGAAATGGAAGGATTTATATTCTCTGCAGTCTGCAAGAAAACAACCAAGCTCAGAGAGCACCAAGGACCCCACAGTCCTCCTCCTCCTCTTCTTCTTCCTCCTTCTCTTCCCCCTCCTTCTCTTAGAATAGAATTCCTTATTGGCAAAGTGTGATTGGACACACAAGGAATTTGTTTTTGGTGCATATGCTCTTAGTGTCCGCATTGATGATGATATCTAGTTGAGTCATGAAACGTCTGCAAGAAAACAACCAAGCGCAGAGAGCATCCAGGAGCCCTCGTGTCAACCCTGAGCTACAAATATTCCCATTTTTTCATGATGTATCCAATGTTGGATAATTTGAGCCTGGAAATTCATGCCTTGAAGGAGAATTCTGGGTTGATGGACAACGATCCATTAGTTTGTTTTTTTTTGGCTGCTTTCTCTAACACCAAAGTCTATTCTGCTTGTTCAATCAACTTTGGCTTTGAGAGAGTCTCAGAAGGGCTCCCATGGCTAAACTAATACTTAAAAGAAATAATCCCAATCAATATTTATGTTAGAAAGGCGCGAGCCTTACTTTTCGTGTGGTTTTTTTTTTTTTTGGGTGGAGAAATATGGAATGAGATAGAAAGGGTTTCCATGTAAAAAAATCATTATTTCATTCATTTTAGGACCTCCATATTATCTTTGTTTCTGTAACAGAGGCCTAAGTTTGGAGCAGCGGCACAGGATACGAGCTGATGCAATTTGCCGTAATAGTTTTAATAGCTTCTTAAGTGCTTTCTCTGGATTATCTTTCTCTTTTTTTAAACCAAAATGAGATTAAAACATTTCTCTCAGCCATCTCAGGGAAACTTAGTGTAAATATTGCTCTTCCGATTTCCCCCACCCACGAGCAATGAATAAATCTTAAATTAAATTTAAACTCTCTTTTCAGGCCCCCAATTAAAGCATAAATCAGTTCAACCCATTACGATGACATTTGCCCAACGTCTTATTTCCATATAAATGCTATGCGAGTGAATTAAAATCTTCCCTAGTACACTTTAATGGCTTAAGCAACATGAGGCTGACATCGAAGAAGGATCCATCTTCTTTAATTTGAACGGGAAGACCTCACTTCTTCTCCATCAAGTGAGCAATCGCAATACAGTTTTAGAAACTGATATTTGGATATTACAGAAAGACTTACGACCCTCAATTTCTGTTGCTAAGTGAGACATTTGTTAAGGGAGGTCCGTCCCCCATTTTACAACCTTTCTGGCCATGTGTCATGCCCCTGGTGGAGACTGACTCTGAGGAAGAGGAGGAACGGCCAACAGGGAGTGGAAGTGTGGCTCCAGAGGTGCTGCAGGAGGCTGGGGAAGGACAGAGGCCGGCTGGGCAGTCAGAGGAGGACCTAGGCCCATCCCCTATCCATCCTAGGGCATGCAGGGAGGAGGGATAAGGAAAAAACATGGTCTACTTGGGAGGAGAGGGCCATGATCCTCTTCATGGGTTGCAGGTGTGAGATCTGCATAAGAGTTTGGACCTGCGTGCTAACAGGCGCTGAAGACAAATTAGTGTTTTATTCCTAAAGAAGGTTTATCTTGGTTGGTGTTCCTCCTCCAACAGACTGTACCTGGTTATCTTCCTGAAGTTGGCAATTATCTATCCTGGTCTGTCATGGAACTTTATTCAGTGCAGTTTGTTTTTGGGTTTTGCTTCGTTATCGGCTCTTTGAATTTGAATTGTGTTTCTTTCCTTTGAAATGTTATTTTGAAAATAGTTTACTCCTCCACTGTGAACAATTAAACCGTGAAGCCGAGTTGAAGGCATTAAAGGGCTTTTAGTTACGTTTTGGGTTTTGTTATATTTCTGGGTCATCACACCATGTTTGTTAAGTGAATCGTCGCAGGCCTTAAATGAGTCACATGGTCCTTAAGTGAACCTGGCTCCCCCATTGATTTTGCTGGTCAGACGGTCACAAAAGGGGATTGTGCAAGGGTGGGATTCTACCGGTTAGGACTGGTTTGGGTGAATCAGTTGTTAAATTTGCATCTGGTTCGCCGAACCGGTATTTCAACTGACCGGCTGGCCTGCCCACCCCACCCCTCCCAAGAGTCTCCACATGATGGAGGTAAGTGCAGGGTCCGTGTGGAGGTTTAACCCACTGTTGGAAGGATTGATTGAAGAATGTCTTCTGGTTGTGAAGATAGATAGATAGATAGATAGATAGATAGATAGATAGATAGATAGATAGAATTCTTTATTGGCCAAGTGTGATTGGATGCACAAGGAATTTGTTTTGGTGCAAATGCTCTCCATGTACATAAAAAAAGATACATTCATCAAGAGTCAAGAATCATCAGGTACAACACTTAATAATAGTCATAGGCTACAATAAGCAATCAAATCATACTAGGAAACAGTCAATAAGAATCGTAAGGATACAAGCAACAAAGTTACAGTTATACAGTCACAAGTGGGAGGGATGGGTGAAAGGAAGGATGGGAGGATTAATAGTAGTAGTAGTGCAGACTTAGTAAATAGTTGGCTAGTGCTGAGGGAATTATTTGTTTAGCAGAGTGATGGCGTTCAGGAAAAAACTCCCCTTGTGTTCTGTTCTGGTGTCCAGTGCTCTATAACGTCGTTTTGAGGGTAGGAGTTGAAACACTTTATCTCCAGGATGTGAGGCATCGGTAAATATTTTCACAGCCCTCTTTTTGACTCATGCAGGATACAGGTCCTCCATGGAAGGCAGATTGGTAGCCATTGGTTTTTTTCTGCAGTCCTAATTACTCTCTGGAGTCTGTGTCTGTCCTGTTGGGTTGCAGAACCAAAGCAGACAGTTATAGAGGTGCAGATGACAGACTCAATCATTCCTCTGTAGACCTGGATCAGCAGCTCCTTGGGCAGTTTGAGCTTTCTGAGTTGGGCAGAAATGGCGTCTGGCCCTCATTCCCATCCGTGATTTGCAGCCACGTCCCTTGGCTTGTCCTTCCTCTGTCATCCTTCATGTTGTTTCCTTGACAAGGGGCTGGTAATTCATTCATCCTTTTCAGACAGCCTTGTTTTCAAGGATATAAACAGCCGCAGCAGTACAAAGAGGGCATTGTTCCTTGGGATGGTTGTTTAGATAGCCCATGAGGGGAAAGGTCAGTGGCGGATTGAGTAGGTCACTGGCTTCTTTAGTGCGAGAAGTTAATCATGTTGTAGTCAACCCGTTGCCTCCCCTTCTCAAAAGCTACTTTCAAAGGGGCATGTGAGTGAATTGTCGTCGTGCCGCCCGCTACAAGGGAGACTCCTTTTGATATACTGGGGGACAAAAGCTTGGTTGTGCATAGCCGCCTTTCGGTCCCCCCTGCATTGTGTTGACGCAAGCTGGGTTGGAAGTGTGTGGAAGAGTTGTGTTGTGAAGGCTTTCCCTACATTTATCACCTTGAGGAGAAGCAGTTTTACCTGCTTAATGACGGCAATAATGATGCAACTTTAATTTCAGGGATCTTAGCTCATTTGGAAATCCAGCTCTGATTTTATAAATGGAGGATTTTAATAGAGAGATCCGATTCATTTGTACACAGAGTAGAGTTTAAAATTTTCTGCTTTGTTATGTTATGTTTTTATGTTACATTATGTCCTGTATTATATTATTATATATTATACTATACTATACTATTTTATTATTTTATACTGTACTATGCGATACTATTTTATTTTAGTTTATTATTATTATTTTATTTTATTTCTGTTTTATTTGATTCGTGTTTATGTTGTGGAGTTTAAGTGTTCTACTCTCTGCCTAGAGCCATCTGTATGTGAGTTGGATGGCCATATAAATTTATATAATAGACAAGCAAATACATTTGCACCCAAAATTCAAACTCTCTTGTATTTTTGTATGTGTGTTGTGTGTACGTTACTCACGGTGTCACTTACAGGCTAAATGTGTATATGGCATCTATCTTATTGTTGTGGACCATCTAAACCAAAAAAATTACATAGGTTTTTTTTTTAAAGGAATTAATACAAAACTTTTGTTTAAAAATCATCTGTTGCATCCGGTGTATTATAGAGATGGAATTTAGCGGATGTGCTTGGTTCTGCCTTAAAATGAAAGGAAGGATCAAAATTTGTTTTTAATAATGCTGTAGGCACACCGTATCTCTGTTAATCAGGGAATCTCAAAAAGCTTTGCAAATATTTAACTGAGAATGATTTTTTCCTTTTGAGATTTGTGAAGGGTTTTTTTTTTAACTGCTGCGAAAATTGTATGGCAGATATTAAAGTTTTCTACCTACTAGCAAAAAATCTAGATTTGGACAAAAATACAGGCCGATCGATTCTTATCTCCGTTGAAATGACAGATGTGGCAGTGAGGGAGCCAGTGCAAGGTTAAAACAAAGATTTTCCTAACTTCCCTTTGTGTAGGGAATTTGTTTAAAGGAAAGCATAGGTAGTTCTCAAACTTACAACAGTTCATTTAAAGTTACAATGGCCCTGAAAATTGGGGCAAGTATAAAATGTGGAAAAAAAGGCAGAGAACTGAGGCAGAATATCAGCAAATAGCCTTAACCTGTAAAGGTGAAGTCAGGAAAGCCAAGACCCAAAATGAATTAAGGCTCATTTACTTTTAATTAGTTAGTTTGTCAAGCATGTATGAGAAAACAAGTATAAGTATGAACATAACATATAATAGAGCCTCGGTGGTGCAGTGGTTAGAGTGCAGTACTGCAGGCTACTTCTGCTTACTGCTGGCTGCCTGCAATTTGGCAGATCAAATCTCACCAGGCTCAAGGTTGACTCAGCCTTCCGTCCTTCCAAGGTGGATAAAATGAGGACCCAGATTGTTGGGAGGCAAGAGGCTGACTCTGCAAACTGCTTAGAGAGGGCTGTAAAGCACTATAAAGCAGTATATAAGTCTAAGTGCTATTGCTATATAAACATTTTTTTAAGTACTAACAGGTATAAGTATATACATAATCAATGAGTACGAATAAATGGGAACAGTAGGACAGGGACGGTAGGCACGCTGGTGCGCTTATGCATGCCCCCTTACAGACCTCTTAAAATGGGGTGAGGTCCATGAATAGACAGTTTAAGGTTGAAGTTTTGGGGGTTTGAGGATGTAACAACAGAGTCAGGTAGTGAGTTCCAGGTGTTGACCACTCTGTTGCTGAAGTCGTATTTTCTGCAATCGAGTTTGGAGTAGTTTACTTTGAGTTTGTATCTATTGTTGAAGCTGAAGTAGTCATTGACAGGTAGGATGTTGTAGCAGACAATTTTGTGTACTAAGCTTAGATCAGATTGTATGCGGCATAGTTCTAGGTTGTTCAGGTCCAAAATTTCATTCTATTGTGAGCAGAGGAGTAGAGGACTCTTCTCGTGAAATACCTCTGGACTCGCTCAATGGTATTAATGTCCGTTATACAGTGTGGATTCCAGGCAGATGAGCTGCATTCAAGAATTGGTCTGGCGAAGGTTTTGTATGCCCTGGTTTGCAGTACAGTGTTACCGGAGAAGAAGCTACACAAAATTAGGTTAACAACTCTTAACGCTTTTGGCAATGCTGTTACAGTGAGCTCTGGGGCTTAGATCTTTTGAAATGAGTACTCCTAGGTCCTTGACAGAATGAGGGTCGTCTACGAGGTTGTATCCGCCCAGTTTGTATTTAGTGTTCTGATTTTTGTTGCCGATGTGTAAGAGAGAGCAAATTGTGGGTTGAGATTTGAAGTTGCCAATTGTTCGACCATTCTGACACATAGTCAAAGTCTCTTTGTAGGGTAGCAGTGGTGTCAGTGGTGTTAAATAGTTTTACGTCATCTGCAAAGAGGACGCAGTTGCTTTTAATATGATCACAAAGGTCATTTATGTAGATTGGAAAGAGTGTGGTTCTAGAACTCTGCCTTGGGGGACACCGCTGTTAACTGGTGCAGGGTTTGAGATGGTACTCCATATTTTGACTACTTGTTGCCTGTTTGACAAGAATGCAGCTATCCATTGACTTCTTACAAAAGTCAAGAATAACAAACAAACAAACAGCTTCTTTCCATATGTAAAAAAAAAAAAACAAGAAAAAAGTCAAGGAAACAATTGATCCATTTACGGGAGAAAATGGCCGGAAGGTGATGAGCAACAGGGAGAAAGCAGAATTGCTTAACTCTTTTTGCATCTTTCTTTACACAAAAGGAAAAAAAATATATAGCCCAAATATCCAACAGCGTTTCTAGATTTTGTTATTCAGGCAACAATAGGTTGAATTCAAAATGTATGAAGTGGGTGACTAAGGGGAAGCGGATTGCAATGCCTTACAAATAAGAAAATATGTGTTTTCTCAGTTATACAGGAAACAGTAGGTTGAATTCAAAATATAACGAGGTGGGTAAGTGAAGGGAAGAGCATTGCAATGCCTTACAAATAAGAAAATATGGGTTGTCTGAGCTCATGTGTCATGCTTGATACATAGATACAACATGATTTTCCTAATTTAAAAGAGCTGGACCATAAGGAAGACTGAGTGCTGAAGAATGGATGCTTTTGAATTTGGGGCGTTGGAGAAGATTCTGGAGAGTCCCTTGGATTGAGAGGAGATCTAAGGCCTACATCCTTAGGCAACTTTCAAAACAAAAGTTTTTCAAAAGGCCAGGTCTGGTAGACAATTGTCAGGGAATTATGCAAGCAACGAAGACTTTCTCACATGCGCAAAAGAGGAGAGCACTTCGGATAAAGTTCTCCAAAGAAGCAGCTGAATAATTCACAACCCACTTTAACGTTTTCTCAGAAAGAAACTGAGATCACCTCATCACAAACAGAGAGACGCGCCCACTGGTGCTAAGAAAATATGGGCTTATTATTCCATTTGGCTCTCAAAACACTCAGCCAGACTATTAAGGCCTAGTGCCTGAGCACCTCACACAAGCATTTGTGGAGGTCACACGGTATTACAGGAAGCCATTACACACATTTTCAGTCAAAGGGAGTTTGGATGGATCACTCAGGACAAGTGCCAATTCTATCATTATCAGAAATTGATTTTGTTTGTCCGGCTTGTACAGCTTAGCTTTTCCAGACTGGATCTGTTCCATGGATTCAGACTTATTTTTCTACTTATTAAGATTTCAGAGATGTCTTATAAAGCCATACATTTTCTTCGTTGTTCAGTCACTAATTCCTGTCTACAGTTATAGGAACTGGGCATTGCTAGTGTCATGCCCCTGTCAGAGTCTGAATCTGAGGAGGAAGATGAGCAGCTGACAGGGAATGGGAGTGTTGCTCTGTTGGCTGTGGAGGAAACTGGGGAAGGGCAAAGTCTGGCTGGGCAGAGCAGGGGAAGAGGTAGAACAAGGGAGAGGGAGTTCAGAGGAAGACCCAGGCCCACCCCCTCTTCATCCTAGGGCATGCAGGGAGAAACAGAAAAGGGAGCAATGTGAGTTGCGTGGGTTATGGGGGAGGAAAGGGCCCTGATTCCCTTCATTAGCCACAGCTGGGAATGAGAGTTTAAAAGAGATGCATGCCGATTGTGGCATTTGCTGGAACAAACGTGAGTTTATCTTGTGTTGACTTTGGTTATCTGCATTCCTGACATCCTCCCAACCATGTTGAGTTATTGACATGCCTTCACATCTGGAATTCTTGCTCCTGCCCTGCCAGACTAATTACCTCATGTTGCCTTGATTGGACTTATAGTTACAGTTTTAGTTGACCATGTTTTGGACTTGATTCTCTGCAGCCAAAGGCTGTTCCTGGGAGAGTTTTTCTCCAGCCAGAAGGTAACCTGGACATTGGGGGTGAAGTTGGAGCTAATAAAGGGACTCTACTGATTATCTGACTGTGTTGCCCTTGTGCCATGCCCTGGGTCATCACAGCTAGTCTAGTGAAGAGAAGGATCAGGGGAGACATGAGGCAGCCCCCCAATATTTGAGGGGCTGCCACAGAGAGGAAGGGGTCAAGCTATTCTCCAAAGCACCTGAAGGCCAGACAAGGAATAATGGATGGAAATGGAACAAGGAGAGATTCAACCTGGAAACAAGGAGAAATTTTCTGACAGTGAGAACAATCCACTGATGAAACAGTAAGCAACTTGCTCATTTGGTGGCCAACATTTTTGAGGTTCAGCTTCAGGATTTGCCCAGTTATTCTGTCCCTCTCAACTCTATTAAGGAAAGCACCTCCATATTTCTTCTCAGGGAACATGAACAAGAAAGTGTGGTAGGCAGAACGGCGAGGAGGTACGGAAAATTATGCCCACATGGGAAGTTTTAAAAACATTCTACATCACCTCCATCCACAGACTCCTGAACAGGGTTACCAATTTCATATTTTCTATATTCAACGTGGAGAGTTAAAGTGCTCCACTATGGTTTCTTTCACTGCGTTCTATCAAATAAAGGATAAAACAAAATCCTTTTAAGATTTATCTCATTGGCACAACTGGGAGGAAAAAAACAACAATTTTAGCAAGAGGGTTTCCTGCTTCTTCCCTGTGAATGAGATACTGGACAGCAGACGACTGCATCCAGCTGACCCAAAACAGTCATTTCTGCTCTGTTTTTTTGTTAACTGGAAAAAGCTTGTCCTTTAAGGAATGGCTTCTGAGAAAACCTTGAAAAGGGAGACACCTTCATCAAGATGTCACCCATCCCTGGTTCTTTCGTGCTTCGTTCAAAGGCGTCCCTTTATATGTTTAAAGCCATCAAACTTCCATTCCTGACACCGTGAACCTTGGTAAGCTAAGATGGATGGTGCCGTATGATTGCTCACCTCTGGGTGATGTCTTCATACGCTTGTAATGTCTCTTAGGGGAATTCATGGGCAATTAAATCCCACATTATAGAATTCCAGGATAGAAAGAATGGCTAAATCTTTGTAATGACTACTACAGCTGCTCTTTCTCTGTCTCTCCCCCTCCTCTCTCTGCCCCTCCCTCCCTCCTCCCTCCCTCCCTCCCCCTCCCTCCCTTCCCCCCTCTCTCTCATCATCTATCTATTTCTATCTATCTATCTATCTATCTATCTATCTATCTATCTATCTATTTGTTTTATTTATTTGATTAGTGAATTGCTTACAAGATAATAGGTATAAGTATAAACATAGTTATAAATACATGGATACATATAAGAAAATAAAAGAAACAATAGGACAGGGATGGTAGGCACGTTGGTGCACTTATGCACGCCCCCTACAGACCTCTTAGGAAAGGGGTGAGGTCAATAGTAGACAGTCTAAGGTTAAAGTTTTGGGGGTTTGGGGAAGAAACCACAGAGACGGGTAACGTATTCCAGACATTGACCACTCTGTTGCTAAAGTCGTATTTCCAGCAATCAAATTTGGTGCGGTTAACCTTGAGTTTGTATCTCTGTTGCTTTAACATTTTTTCTAATCGTGTATACATCCTCACCCCATTTTTATTTTGCCTTTGCACACGTCCACAGGGGTGGGCTTCAAAAATTTTAGCAGCAGGTTGTCTGCCTGGTTGCTGGGTGGAGATGGCCATGGTGGGCGTGGCCTATTTGGCCTCCTGCAACATGGTGGGAGCGGCATTTTTGTTCTCCCTGGGCTCTGGAGGCTTTCCTTGAGCCTCTGGGAGGGTGAAAATGGCCTCCCGGTTCCAGAGCCTCTCTGAAAGCTGGAAATGCCTTTCCTGCCTTCCCAAACTTCCAGGAGGCCCATTTTTCACCCTCCGAGCCCCCGTGCGCGCCCTGTACCTACCTGGCATCCAAAACAGGCTGCATGGGGTCTCCTGGGAGGGGTGGGGTGGGCAGGGCCAACCAGGAGTGGGATTTGGGGGAGGGGTCTCAAAACTGCACAGAATCTTAGCTAGGGGCTCTCCCAAACCCCTTAGAATCCCCAGCAGCCCATCCCTGCATGTCCACCACATATGATAATATGTGCCCGGTGTCTTGATTGCATTTGGGAGACATGTTTTGGGGACATCTTTGCTAGCCTCACCGGTGGCAGATGCCACCCATAGAAGGTACAGTTTCCTCTTTTTCTATCTCCCTTCCTTTGTCTCTCTTTCTTTCAGTCTCTTGAGACACAGCCCTGCTTGTTGAAGTGCAATCAAGTTGGCTAATCAGCAGCCTGCCAAATTTGGTGACCTTCGGTGGCCTGCCATCTGCAGCTCCAAGCCACCTGAAGGGTAGCAGGCTGGTGGAAGTTTTAATCTAGCAAGGCATGAACAGAGCTAATGGAGTAGGAATGGAACTCTGGAATGTCAGAACTGGAGGCAATCCTCGCCTTACGACCACAATGGAGCCCAAAATGTCTGTCACAAAGCCAAATGTTTGTTAAGTGAATTTTGGCCCCCGCGTTGCAATTTTTCTTGTCATAGTGGTAAAGGGAATTGCCAGTTGCCAAGTGTCTGAATTCTGATCATGAGCCCATGGGGATGCTGCAATGGTTGTAACTTTGAACGGTCACTAAATGAACTGTTGTAAGTCAGGGACCCCCTATATGCTATCTAGGTGGGAGGCTGCAGCTGAAGTTTCTCTCTGCTTGGTGGGTCACTATTGGTTCAAGCCACAGGGAGGTCTTGACTAAGTGCCCCAAATTAAGTCAATGCCGACAATATCAGGTACCCTGTTTTCCCAAAAATATGACCTGCCCTGAAAGTAAGTCCTAGCTTGATTTTTACATGTGTGCCCAATATAAGCCCTACCCCCAAAATAAGCCCTAATTAAGATCCCGCCCACTCCAGAGTGGATGGGTAAAAATTAAGCTAAGGTGGGGATAGGGGGTGGAGCTGTCCTACTACTTACCTTTGGACAGTTGTAGCCAGGCCTCGTACACCCCAACACCTGCCTAGCCGGCCCATTTCTTCTGCAGCCAGCAAGGCTGGCAAAGGTTTTCCTGAAGGCCTCTGTAGCTAATAACAAAGCTCCGGATCGATCCAGAGGTCTGTTATGGGATGCAGAGGCCTTCAGGAAAGCCTTTGTGGCAGCAGAAGTTCCTGAAGGCCTCTGACAGCGAAAAGGAGGCCAGGAGTGATGTGTGCAAGTGAGATTAGTCAGTGGGTGACATCCCCTGAAAATAAGACCCGGTGCCTTTTTTGGTGGCAAAAAAAAATGTCAGGGTCTTATTTTCAGGGAAACAGGATATCACATTGACAAGAAGATGCCATCCCGTACATAACTTGCCGTCTACCCCAGATGATTGTGGCAGATCTTCTCTTTTGTGACTAGCTAACAAGCAGAGTTTGATACAAATCTTCGGGCATCACCAAACCCAACGAATGTCAATATTTATTTCCAGTGGAATTTGTGGGAGGAAGGCTTAGGGAAGACATCAAAGCTTTCGATACGATCCAGATGAGATGGAACCAAACCTCTTTTGTGTTCCTGTCCCCATTCTCTGGAACTCTTTGGGAGAAGGTGCATAAAATCTCGAGGGACGGTGAACGCCAAGTCCAAAGATGTTTGCGTAACCATGGCGACACGGCCTCAGGGTTGCGCAGCGGCCTGGTCCCTTTGGATTGCCAAATGTTTTATTTATGAACCCTGGAGACGATTTCCCCGTGATCAAAACCTGTGCTGTGTAGCGCATCACTGGAAGGGCTGTGCATTTGTTTTTTTTATTGGCATCCAGAGCCTTTCTGTAAAGAATTTTGGCGTTGCCTTGGCAACAGAGCGTCAAGTCCATCCTCAAAATACCGGGTTAACTTTTCAGCTGTCGGCTTCAGAAGACGTACTTCCCTAGGATGAATGGAATGAAGGGTAGCCCATTTCAAATGCTTCAGCTGTGCCCCAGGGAAAAGGGGTTTGTCTCTTGTGCCATCCTTCACTTAGGGAGTGCTGCCTCCCATGAACATGGTTGGAAAGTGTACAGCGAGGTATTCTGAACAGCGCTTTGAATTTTTGAGCTAAATTTCTCCCCAGTAGTAGAGAATATTTGTGGCTCAAGACTGGACTGGTGGAGTTGTTGATGCTCTTTGAGCTTGGTGTTCTCCTTGCAGACTTTTCATTACCCAGCTAGGTAACATCATCAGGGCAGAAACATCTGCAAGAAAACAGCCGAGCTCTGGGAGCAGCAGAGACCCCACCCAAAGGATCCTTTGGATCACGAGAGGGCACTCATGGCCAGGGGCACCCATGGAGATCATTCAAGATGGTGGACACTCCTTAAAGTATTTGAATTCCGGGTGCTTACTCTACTGTTCAGCTCTGAGCTACAATTACTGCCTCTGCATCGCAATAGCACTTAGATTTATATACCGCTTTGTGGTACTTTGCAGCCCTCCTAAGTGGTTTACAGAGCCAGCCTCTTGCCCCAACATCTTGATTCTATCCCTCTGTTTATGCAGCCTAGAACTGTGTTGGCTTTTTTTTGGCAGAAGCTGCACATGGATGGCTCGTATTTAAATGGTTGTCCACTAGGATTCTGAGATCCCTCTTTGCCTGCTTTTACAATCCGAACCCTGCTTTAAATCCCTGAACACGGATCAGCGAGTGTCATGCTCGATTCAGCCAACAGATCCCCCTCCTGATAGCTCGGTTCATGTTTTCCCACTGCCACATGCTAAGTTTATTTCGCGCAAGACCCGACTGAAACCCGAAATTGGATGCCACGTTGCCGTGTGTGGCTAAAAATAAAACTGCAATGAAAGAAGAATTTGGGCCTCGGGTGGTGCTTTGGGGTGCCAAGGACTGTTTTAAATAGAAACAACTGTAATACATGCTCCAGCGCCGCCGTCAGAATTATTGTACGTGCATCGTTTCTAGAGGCTTAAATATGAGGCACCATAAGTGGATTTCAGAGCATAGCACTAAGAGCCAGATTAGTGGCTGATTAATTTCCCTCATATTAGCAACACGTAGATAACTGCTTTTAAGAGCTTTTAATGAAACACCTCCAGGAACCAGGCACAAGCATCAAAATCTACCTCAATTAAGTCCTGTGTTTTTTTTTAAATATACGAGACAATTTTCATTTAACTGCTTTATCCTGGTCCTCTTTCCAAATTGCTTAAATAGCCTTTTTTTCCCCTGACGATGCTGGTCGCCTCTTATATTTATGAGAGTGCATGATACAAATTATTTTGTACTCGGCATATGCGTGTATTAATTTAATGAGGAAAAAAATAGAAGGCAAGGATTAAAATGACAGCGAGAAGTGGACTTTTGGCTGGGAGGGGACTTAAAATGAAAGTGCTGAAAATGGAAATACGTTGGTGTGTCCAACAGTTTGTGTTTGGTGTGGGGTTTTTTGTGTGTTTTTAATGGTAATAAAAGTTAATAAAGTTTTTCGGAAAAAAAAAGAAAATGGAAATAACCTGTTATAAATGGAAATTGTTTTTAATACATTGGGTGACCTCAGAATAACAAAATAACCTTTGGGGCAACCATGACCTGGATGATTGAAAATCTCCATAGACATCTTCTTCAGATGGGAAATATAACAGAATAACAGAGTTGGAAGGGACCTTGGAGGTCTTCTAGTCCACCCCCATGCCTAGGCAGGAAACCCTACACCACTTGGACCATTGGTTGTCCAATCTCTTCTTAAAAACTTCCAGCGTTGGAGCATTTGCAACTTCTGAAGGCCAGCTGTTCCACTGGTTTATTGTTCTAACTGTCAGGAAATTTCTCCTTAGTTCTAAGTTGCTTCTCTCTTTGATTAGTTTCCATCCGTTGCTTCTTGTCCTGCCTACCTCAGTTGGGGAAGGACAGACAAACCATCATCTGTTTTGCTGATAAATCTACACTGTTCATTACTCATTTTAAATTCTTCCTATCTCCCATTCCTGTCTCCTTATCTAAAACAACATTCTAACCAAACCGTGGACAGTTTAAAAAAGAAAAGAAAAGAACCAGAGGTATTTCTGGAATTTCCTCAATGTTCTTCAGAAGATCAAGTGTGGTGGGCATCCATTTAGGTTCCCATGGCAGTACCCAATCAACAGCATACTGTCAAAGAGGATTATGAGATTCTTGCTAGAGAAAAGTGCCGGAGAAATTTCACAGGTAGGACACCCAAATTTCACAAAGTTCAGCGATTGTAGGATGATAGTATTAAGCAGGGGTGGGATTCTACCAGTTCGCACCTATTCACTAGAACTGGTTGTTAACATTCTAAGCAGTTCGGAGAACTGGTTGTTAGAAGAAATTACAGGCCTAATCCTGTAAGGAAGGCAGGAAGGAAACATTCTGGTGTTGCTTACAGAAACTGCCTCTCCATTAACCCTTTTTACATTCTTGGCAGGACTAGACTTCCTGTCTGAGGAACGTCTCTGGAGTTTCCCCCCCTCCTTTGCTGGTACTTTGCTTGTGTGGAGTGACCATTCAAAGTTACAGTGGCACTGAAAAAGTGACTTATGACCATTTTTCACACTTATGACTGTTGCAGCATCCCCACAGTCATGAGAGGCCAGGTGAGGAGATGCGTGCCTCGATGTGAGTTGATATTGAGTTGGCCACGCCCAGCCAATAACCATGACCACCAAGCCATGCCCACCAACTAAGCCATGCCCACAGAACCGGTTGTTAAAAAAATTGAATCTCACCCCTGGTATTAAAGGTGTCCCGCTTGAGCAGGGGGTTGGACTAGAACACCTCCAAGGTCCCTTCCAACTTCTGTTATTCCATTAATCTTGTGATGGATAGACAGGATTAGCCTGAGTAAAACCTAACAAAAAAGCGATTGATGGGCCCTGATTTTTTCTCTCCCTAATTTTAAAATATTTGGGACTCTGGAGAAGGGTTTACCAGTGGTTGCATCCTATGCAGATCATGGAGAGGGCTCATTCCATCATTTCCACCTTGATTTAATTGACTTGATGCCTCCCAAAGTTTCAGGTTGGAAGGTTAACCCTCTTGTGGATGAATATCCATGGCACCATATTAAGAGGCTTCAGGGGGCTGATGGAGATTGACAGGTGTCCACCCTTGTTGTAAAGTGGTGTCTCTTTCCCTCCCTGCTTCTCTTTCTGCTTATTTTTTACATGCTGATTCAGTCTTTTGTTTCTCTCTACTACGTGTGTGTGTTATATAATATGCAAGGGAAACCCTTGCTCCTAATCATTGCAGATGTAATCTTGATGCCCATGTGTGTGTGTGTGTGTGTGCATCTCCCCTTTCTGTGTGAGTCTTATCTTTTTTTCATCAAGCTGTGCCCATCCTTGACTTGTGAATTATGCACACTATTCATGGCAAAGTAAAAGGCCGAAGCAGTGAGCATGCAAAAAAAATCAACACAACCAGAATCTTCATTGTTCTGTTGTCTTCCTGTGGAAGACCTTAACAACATGTCCTGGATCAGGGGTCGGCAGCCTGTGGCTCTGGAGCCACATGTGGCTCTTTCATCTCTCCGCTGCAGCTCCCTGTCACCAGTCGGCTCCACAATTGATAGGGCTTTCGGTTAGGACAGGTTGCCATGCTAGAAGGAGACTCTATGGTGGGGGAACTGGACTTCTGGTTGGCAGAGGAAAAAGGATGCCATGCTAGGAACAGACTCTACGGTGGTGGTGGTGAACCATGCTTCCGGTTGGCAGAGAAAAAAGGACGCCACGCTAGGAGGAGACTCTATGGTTAGGGAACCGGAGTTCTGGTTGGCAGAGGAAAAAGGATGCCATGCTAGGAACAGAGTCTATGGTGCTGGTGTGGAACTGTACTTCCGGTTGGCAGAGGAAAAAGGATGCCGCGCTAGGAGCAGACTCTATGGTGATGGTGGGGAAGTGGACTTCCAATCAGCAGAGGAAAAAGGATGCCGCACTAGGAGGAGACTCTATGGGGGGAACCAGACTTCCGGTCAGCTACAGAATTCAGTGGGGGCTTCTGGTTAGGACCTTTGTGGCTCTTTGAGTGTTTAAGGTTGCCGACCCCTGTCCTGGATGGAGAGCTTATGAAACTGCATTCCATAAATGTTTTCAAAGATAGTAACTAGGTGACCTAAGTTTCTGCCCCGCAAAATTCTAACTGGAGAGTATGATTGGTGACTCTTGGCTATGTATGTGTCCCATTGGAGAATATGAATTATGATACACCCAGGGGGTGGAGGAAAGCCAGGCTCAAGGGTGACAATGAATGATGTGTCTTGGAGTCAGCTACACCCAGGCAGTGCTGGACATGTTAACTCCCAACAAATCCTTTTGAAGTTTTGAAAGTTTGGCTCGAGACTCGAGATTTAAATGGGGATAACTGCCGGAACCCTGACATCATGTTTGCATCTGAGGCAGCTGTTTGCAGCTGGCTCTACTCCTGCACTTCCCAAGTTCAGGTTCAATTGTTCTCAATGTATGACCACAACTGAGCCCCAGATTTATGTTGCTAAGTGAGACATTGGTGAAGTGAGCTCTGTCCCACTTTACAATTTTTCTTGCCACAGTTGTTCAGTGAATCAATTCAGTTGTTAAGTGAGTGATGAGGTTGTTCAGCAAATCTGGCTTCCCGGTGGACTTTGTTGGTCAGAAGTTCTCAGAAGGGGACACTGCAATCATCATAAATATGAGTCAGTTGCCAAGCATCCAAACCACAGGGATGCTGCAAAGGTCATAAGTGTGAAAAATGGTCATCAGTCTCTTTTTTTCAGTGCCATCGTAACATTGAATGGTCACTAAATGAACAGTTGTAAGTTGAAGATGACCTGAAACATTTGGTCCTCAGCTCTATTCTAGGATGGATGAGCAGAAAGTCAAAATTTATGCTGTCGTTGCACTAAAATTGCTTGTTCTTCCCTTCCCAGTGACTCAGGGCACATTTATCTTCATTTCTGAAAATAACATGGTTTTATTTCCTCTGTTGAATTAGGATGAGGTAGGGTCTTGGGCTTTTTGGTGTTTGCTTATTTATTAGATAGAATAAATTAATCATTTCCTGACCATGATTTACAGAGGCATTATTTTCTGATTTAAACTGACGTTAATACCTGGGCATTGTTGACGTGATAGATTGGTAAATGCAAAAAAAAAAATCACTTTATTGTTTGCAGTTTAAAAACTGGAATCTTTTTTGGGGGGGATGGGGGCAATTATAGTGTGAAAGTAATCTTTCTGATTTTGGCCTTCCTGATTTTGACCTCCCCCTTGTGGGCACCACTGAGTTTGGCTCATTTTCCCACCCACAACAAAGAAACTGGTTGGATAATTTTCAATCATTGCATTTGCTCAGATCTGATGGGGCTCTCAGAAGAAATTCCAAGAGGCTGTTAAATAATACAAAATAACAAAAATAATTCAGAGGTTGCAGAAGGTCCTCTGTGGCACAGGTCCTGCCTTTGTGACCCTAAAAGGTGACAAAGAGAGGAAGAAAGAAGCAGAATAAAAATAAGCAAGATATTGAATACTTCCCATAAAACACTGTTTACTTAGGCATGGATTTGAAACGTGAAAACAAAGTACATTTATTAAGGCCTTAGACCAGTATATAAAAATATAAACTCTCTTGTAATTAATTAATATAGTGATAATGGAAAGGAAGGAAGAAGGAGAAAGAAGGAGGGCGGCGGCGGCAAGATCAAAACACAAGGAAGGAAATAAGTCGGCGGCAAAATTCTGGACTTTTCCTGGCTTTAACAGCTGACAAACCATGTTTTGCTGCCTTTAAGCATTAGTGATCCTATAGTCTACTAGGAAAAGAAATTTGGCTGAGTCTAAAAATGCAGATTTGCTCACGTCCAACAATGCCAAATTTTTACGGGAGAGACTGGGCGAGCAGAAGAATGGGATAGAAAAATGAGACCGGAGCGGCTTCATAGTACTATCAAAGCGACCTCCGCCTCGGTCTTCCCCCAGGGAAAAATAATCTGTCAGGCTTCCTGCAGCCCTCTGATCTTCCCAGCTGTGCACCATTGATCTGATGATTTCGTCTCTTTCTCTTTCATTTTTGTAGGATAAAACGGTGGGTAGAGTTGATGCAGGAAGACCTCGTGCGGCTGGTGAGAACAGCCAGTCGGGTGGATGACCTCGTTCAAGTAAGTGGCTAGTTCCTGGGCTTTTCTCTAGCAAAGATGGTTACTACCGTGTTTCCCCAGAAAATAAGACCCAACTGGAAAATAAGCCCTAGCATGAACATGAATGTAAGTCCTACTTTAAAAATAAGTCCCAGTTAAGATTGTCAGCCAGACAGATGCATTGAGTACCATATTTTCCCCAAAATAAGACCTAACCAAAACATAAGCCCTAATGTGTCTTTTGCAGGAAACAATAATACAATATCTGATCTTGTTTTAGGGGAAACATGGTAGCATAATACAGATAATCCTCAACTTATGACCACAATGGTGCCCCAAAGGTATGTTGCTAAGCAAAACATTGAGGTTTTTTTCCTCCCATTTTACAGGCTTTCCTGCCATAGTGGTTAAGTGAATCATTGCGGTTGCTCACTTAGTAACCTGGCTGTTAAGTGAATCTGATTTTCCCTGCTGACTTTGCTTGTCGGAAGGTCACAAAAGGGGATCATGTGGCCACCCCAGGACTCTGCAACCATCATGATTGTGAGTCAGTTGCCAAGCATCTGAATTTTGATCACATGACCAGGGGAGGCTGCAATGGTCGTAAGTGGGGAAAACGGTCCGAAATTTATTTTATTTTATTTTATTTTATTTATTTATTTTATTCATATTTATATCCCGCCCTTCTCCGGAGACTCAGGGCAGCTTACAGTTGTTGGGATACAACCCAATGCGCTCAGCAATAGCCTTCCTTCCATTGTATATGCCTGCTTATTACTAAGCGGCATTTTTACAAAGTCAGCTTATTGCCCCCAACAATCTTGGGTCCTCACTTTACCTACCCCGAGAGGATGGAAGGCTGAGTCAACCTTGAGCCTGGTGGGATTCCAGCCTGCAATAATTACAGGCAGCTGGAGCTAAGTGCTAGGTGTTTAACAGCCTGCACCACCAAGGCCCTTTTTCCGGTGCTGTTGTAACTTTGAACGGTCACTGAGCGAACTGTTGTAAGTCGAGGACTACCTGGAGATGAATTTGTACTAAAGTCCTTCTGTTAAATGGCACAGAGGGTCGTTTTCCAGGTAGTTCTCAACTTAACTGTTTGTTTAGTGACCGTTCAAAATTGTAGTCGCAAGTCTAAGACCACCTGTACCTTCCTCTTAAATAGAAGAAGTCTTGCCTTGGAGACCTTTCTGTTTTGATTCAGTCATGCTCCTTCACCTAATTTGAGAAAAGCCTTACAGGTGATCCTCAACTTACTACCATTCGTTCTAAGTTAATGACAGCACTGAAAAAAACCCTTACTTGCGAGTGTTTTCCACACTTAGGACCACTGCAGCATCCCCACAGTTGCGTGAACAGTATTCCAATGTCTGGCAACTGATTCGTATTGTGACAGTTGCTGTTTTTGGACGGTTTCCAAACCACTTTCTTGCCTTTCAAGCGTCCTGTCTCCATGCTCTTCTGTGCCTTCATTGCTCACCTGTGCTTGCAACCATATGCTCCCCAAACCCAGAGACACATCAGTATTTTAAAAATAAATCTTGAATGTGAATGTGAAAGCAGTTTCTTTTTGTGGAAAAACCTCCCTATCCGACATGTCCCAAGGACAGATTTTCTAATGCATTTGATCCTGGATGGAGATAATGGCCTGGCATTTCTGATTTTGAAAGCCTTCCTGTATTTCTCATCTCTGTGGTGGCCTGTCAGTCGCTGGCCCCTCCAGCAGCCGAATTGGAGGAGGGGGGAGGCATGGGAATCAAGTTCAGCATCAAGGCAACCTGGGAGCTCTGGGGTGAAGAGGGAATGGAGCTGGCAGAGAGAGAGATAGAGAGATAGAGAGATAGAGAGATAGAGAGATAGAGAGATATGGAGGTCTGGCTGTGGCTGATGAGGAAGAAGAACAGCTGGGTCCAGTGCCTGATGCATGGATGCACAGAAGGCAGAGGAGAGGAGAGCAGTGGAAATCTATGGGCCGGTCCTTGAAACGGAAGACCCACCACTGCTGGTGAAGCCGCCCCTAGCTCTAGGGATAAAAGGCAGGGACCAGAGATGAATAGATGTGGCAGATTCCTCTCCTTGCTGGAAAAGACTTGTTAGCCTACGGAGAGAAAGAAGCTTTTTTTTGCTGGGGCTGCTGGTGCTCCTAATAAAGAAATTATTACTTCAACTACAGAGGGTTTGTTGTGTTTGGGGAACTGAGTCATAACAATCTCCCAGGCTGCCTTCCTAGAGAAAGTTGCTGCATATTTATTAATTGACTTACTGTCTGCAGACTTCGTTTGGTCAAAGACTAGTTCATTGTTTGAACCAAAATACAAAACAAAACCCTAATATTTAATCAGGTGCCAAAGGCAGGGACTTATGCTGGTTTCTGGCAGCAACAAGCTGCTTTGCATTAGGCTGCCTGTCCAGGAAATGTGAGATGCTCTCTCTGAAAGGAACTCAGACAAAGAGGTTGGTGTGTGAGGGAACAAAAGCTGGAAGAGATGGCTCCTTTATTGACAAATAGTCCAGTGAATATTGAAAAGAAGAACTAGGATTGACAGGAGAGCAGTGTTCCAATATTTGAGGGGCTGCCACAAAGAAGTGGGGGCCAACTTATTTTCCAAAGCACCACAAGGCAAGATGGGAAGCAACCTGAAATTTGAGAAGAAACTTCCTAGCAGGGAGGACAATTAGCCAGAGGAACAGAAGTTGCCTCCAGAAGTTGTGGGTGCTCCAACACTGGAGATTTTTAAAGAAGACAACCATTTGTTGAAAATGATATTAGAATCTCCTGCTTGAGCACACTTAGCAACTGAACATTCAGGCTCCATTCCATTCCATGGAACATGTAGTTGTAAGTCAAGGATTATCTGCATTTTTGGAAGACCACAGGGTGATTCACTGGAATCCAAAAGGCCTGTATTGGATTAGTAATAGGTAGGTAATATGTCAATACACAGTTGTGTTTCTATCTTGTTGGTCTAACAAAGGGAGGCCTAAAATCTTAACAAGGGAACCATTCTTCATCCCAGGAGCTTCCAAAGAATAGTAGTGGGGCCGTATACTAGGTGTAATTTAGGATCCTGCTTCCAAAATCTCATCAGCCTGCACAGTTAGGCAATTATGGTCCTCTACAATTCCTTTGGGTGATGTCAGCTGAGTTACGGTAAATTGGAAAGCTACGGATAGTTATTGATTTATTAGATTTATATCGTGCTGGGCTGTTTACACCACAGTCAAAATGGCTTAGAGCAATTAAAAATGCAAATTACAGAGCATCTCTCACACACAAACACACACACAGGATTCCATTAAAATCATTCAGATCAAAATAACTTCAGTTAATGATGAACCACTGGTGGAAGATCTTGGTCTCACTGCTTTCAGATGCACTGGGAGAATATTTAGGTCCGGAGGTACCTGCTTGGTGAATAGATTGTGAGGACTAGACAAGAGAAGAATTTACAAAGCCTTAGTACGGCCACACTTGGAATATTTCATCCAGTTTTAGTCACAATATAAAAAGGTTGTTGAGACTTTGGAAACAGTGCAGGGAAGAGCAACAAGAATGATTAGGCTGCTGGAGTCCAAATTGTTAAGAAGAATGGTTACAGGAATTGGATAGGTCTAGTTCAGGGGTGGGCAAACTTTTTGCCTCGAGGGCCACAATGGGTTCTTAAACTGGACCGGAGGGCTGGAACAAAAGCATGGATGGAGTGTTTGTGTGAACTAATATAAATTCAAGTTAGATTAAGCCTTCTGGGAGAGCAAGAGAACCCTCCGCTCTTGCTCGGGCCGGATAGAACGGCCGGATCCGGCCCCCGGGCCATAGTTTGCCCATGGCTGGTCTAGTTCAAGGGTCTTCAAACTTGGCAAGTTTAAGACTTGTGGACTTCAGCTCCAAGAATTCCTGTGCTAACATGACTGGAGGAGGAATTCTGGGAGTTGAAGTCCATAAGTCTTAAAGCTGTCAAGTTTGAAGACCCCTGATCTAATCTATCATCCATCCATCCATCCATCCATCCATCCATCTATCCATCCATCTATTGTTCTATCTTATCTATCTATCTATCTATCTATCTATCTATCTATCTATCTATCTATCTATCTAATCTATTCTATCATTCATCTATCTCATCCATCTATTTATCTAATCCAAGGGTCTTCAAACTTGACAGCTTTTAAGACTTGTGGACTTCAACTGCCAGAATTTCTGACCTAACATGACTCTGGGAGTTGAAGTAAATCTTAAAGCTGTCAGTTTGAAGACCCCTGATCTAATCTATCATCCATCCATCCATCCATCATCCATCCATATCATCTCTATCTATCTATCATCTATCTAATCTATCTAATCTATCATTCATCTATCTCATCTCTCTCTCTCTTTCTGTCTCTCTCATCTATTTATCTAATCCAAGGGTCTTCAAACTTGACAGCTTGTAAGACTTGTGGACTTCAACTGCCAGAATTTCTGACCTAACATGACTGGAGGAGGAATTCTGGGAGTTGAAGTCCATAAATCTTAAAGCTGTCAAGTTTGAAGACCCCTGATCTAATCTATCATCCATCCATCCATCCATCCATCCATCCATCCATCCATCCATCTATTGTTCTATCTTATCTTATCTATCTATCTATCTATCTATCTATCTATCTATCTATCTATCTAATCTATCATTCATCTATCTCATCTCTCTCTTTCTCTCTCCCTCTCTTCTGTCTCTCTCATCTATTTATCTAATCCAAGGGTCTTCAAACTTGACAGCTTGTAAGACTTGTGGACTTCAACTGCCAGAATTTCTGACCTAACATGACTGGAGGAGGAATTCTGGGAGTTGAAGTCCATAGTCTTAAAGCTGTCAAGTTTGAAGACCCTGATCTAATCTATCATCCTCCATCCATCCATCCATCCATCCATCCATCCATCCATCTATTGTTCTATTCTTATCTTATCTTCATTCTATCTACTATCTATCTATCTATCTATCTATCGAATCTATCATTCATCTATCGTCATCTCTCCTCTTTCTTTCTCTCTCCCCCCCTCTCTTTCTGTCTCTCTCATCTATTTATCTAATCCAAGGGTCTTCAAACTTGACAGCTTTTAAGACTTGTGGACTTCAACTGCCAGAATTTCTGACCTAACATGACTGGAGGAGGAATTCTGGGAGTTGAAGTCCATAAATCTTAAAGCTGTCAAGTTTGAAGACCCCTGATCTAATCTATCATCCATCCATCCATCCATCCATCCATCTATTGTTCTATCTTATCTTATCTATCTATCTATCTATCTATCTATCTATCTATCTATCTAATCTATCATTCATCTATCTCTCTCTCTCTTTCCTCTCTCTCTTTTCTGTCCTCTCATCTATTTATCTAATCCAGGGTCTTCAAACTTGACAGCTTGTAAGACTTGTGGACTTCAACTGCCAGAATTCTGACCTAACATGACTTGGAGGAGAATTCTGGGAGTTGAAGTCCATAATCTTAAAGCTGTCAAGTTGAAGACCCCTGATCTAATCTATCATCCATCCATCCATCCATCCATCCATCCATCCATCCTCCATCCATCTATTGTTCTATCTTATCTATCTATCTATCTATCTATCTATCTATCTATCTATCTAATCTATCATTCATCTATCTCATCTCTCTCTTTCTCTCTCCCCCCCTCTCTTTCTGTCTCTCTCATCTATTTATCTAATCCAAGGGTCTTCAAACTTGACAGCTTTTAAGACTTGTGGACTTCAACTCCCAGAATTTCTGACCTAACATGACTGGAGGAGGAATGCTGGGAGTTGAAGTCCACAAGTCTTCAACTTGCCAAGTTTGAAGACCCCTGGTCTAGTTTAATGAAAAGAAGAACTAGGGGTGACATGATAACAGCCTTCCAATATTTGAGGGGCTGCCACAAAGACAAGGAGGTCAACCTATTCTCCAAAGCCACCAGAAGGCAAGACAAGAAGCCATGGATGGAAACTTATCAAGGAGAGAAGCAACCTAGAACTAAGAAGAAACTTCCTAACGGTGGGAACAGTCAACCAGTGGAATGGCTTCCCTCCAGAAGTTATTTTTCTCCTCCAAGAAGCTTTTTTCAGTTCTGGATAAATGCAAATTCAAACAAGCCATTCCCCCACCATTCAGTCAAAACCGAAGAGGCTTCTTGGAGGAGAAGCGAAACGTCTTCAAAGCAAAACAACAAAAGTCCAGTTGCCTCTGCAAAAAGCACCTTTGGGACCACCATGACCTGGATGACTGAGAATCTCCATAGACATCTTCTTTAAATGGAAATATCACAGAATAACAAGAGTTGGAAGGGACCTTGGAGGTCTTCTAGTCCAAACCCCTGCTCAGGCAGGAAACCCTACACCATTTCAGTCAAATGGTTGTCCAATCTCTTCTTAAAAACTTCCACTGTTGGAGCATCCACAACTTCTGGAGGGAAGTCATTCCATTGATTTAATTGTTCTCCTGTCAGGAAATTTCTCCATAGTTCCAGGTTGCTTCCCTCCTGGGTTAGTTTCTATCTGTTGCTTCTTGTCATGCTTTCTGGGGCTTTGGAGAATTAGCTTGACTGCCTCTTCTTTGTGGGCAACCCCCAAGATATTGGAAGACTGTTATCATGTTTCTCCTACTCCTTCCTTTCATAAAATATTGTATTTGGCCATTTTGTGTAGCTTCAACTAAACTTTCTCCTTCTCCTGCCCTAATGGATCTAACTTTTTTGGTGTGCATTTGGCATGTTCTCTCTGTATACATGTGTTCCTCATTGCTCCAAGTGGCTCATTTAACTGACCATTAAGTGTGCCTTGTCAATTGCGGTGTTTTTGTGATCTAATTAGTAAAAGTGCGCTGCCTACAATGCGCAAATAATTAAACGTTCATGCTCAATAGAGGCCCTGGCTAGACAGGCGTTATTCAAAGGCGTTTTTTTAAAAATTTATTTTAGCATCTCCATATAAATTTACAGTGGAGTGTTGACAGCGTAGGACTTCGCTATCGATTAATTTTTCCGCGACGTATTTTATCATGTTTTGTTAGAGTAATGCAGCACTCAAATAAGAGCAGGGAATCCTATTTGTCTGAGAATTGCACAGCCGGAGTTCAAAGGAAGTCAGAGACACTGACACGAACTTGTAGCTTTATATAAATAAGTACATTTTATACATTTATATTTGCATCAAACAAGGTAGTCAGGAGCATCGCTACGTGAGGTAAATCACAGAACAGCATACGGAATACGAGAAGAAAAAGGCGGGAAAAAAAGGGAAACTCCCCCTTTACATCCAGAAACCAATCAGAACATAGATTGCCTCATGCAGGAGCCCACCCTCTCCAATCAATCAACTACAGTGGTTTGTTCTGGCTCATTGTAATACATTTGACTGTTCCAGCTGTTAAATTAAGTATCTTAATACTAGTGCTCCTTTCAAAATTCCATCACAAAATAGATGTCATTCAGGGGTTGGACTAGAAGACCTCCAAAGTTCCTTCCAATTCTATTCTATTCTATTCTATTCTATTCTATTCTATTCTATTCTATTCTATTCTATTCTATTCTATTCCTTTCATCTATTTTTTCCTATTATCTTATATTATCTATTCTATTCTATTCCTATTATCAATTCTATTCCATTCCATTCCATATTTTCTGTTCTATTCTATTCCATATTCTATTCTATTCTATTCCATTCTGTTCTGTTCTGTTCTGTTCTATTCCAATTTATTCTATTCTATTCTATTCTATTCTATTCTCTCCTCTCCTCTCCTAAAGATTTCAGATGGTTATTCTACTATTCTTTGCCTGCATCATAAAAAAGAAATCAGTGCATGGTTTCCAGTGTTTTTTGGAGAGCCTCATTTGATGAACCTTATCAAATGATGACTTTCTTTATGTACAGGTGAAACTCGAAAAATTAGAATATCGTGCAAAAATTCATTTATTTCCATAATGCAACTTAAAAGGTGAAACTAATATATGAGATAGGCTCATTACATGCAAAGCAAGATAGGTCAAGCTGTGATTTGCCATAATTGTGATGATTATGGCTTACAGCTCATGGAAACCCCAAATCCACAATCTCGGAAAATTAGAATATTACATGCAATCAATAAAAAAGGGATTGTACATAGAACAATATCGGACCTCTGAAAAGTATAAGCATGCATATGTACTCAGTACTTGGTGTGGGCCCCTTTTGCAGCAATTACTGCCTCCATGCGGCGTGGCATGGAAGCTATCAGCCTGTGGCACTGCTGAGGTGTTATGGAAGACCAGGATGCTTCAATAGTGTCCCTCAGCTCTTCTGCATTGTTCGGTCTCATGCATTATGGAAATAAATGAACTTTTGCACAATATTCTAATTTTTCGAGTTTCACCTGTACAAGATGATGCCCGTACAAGACTTGGTACAAAGCTTATCCTTCATTAATTCAGCCAGCCGAGAAAACACATGAATAATAATTCAGACAGAAGACTTATCCTTAGCAATTCCAGGAGCGTTTCTTTCTTTTTTAGCCTGGCTTTCTTTTCCTGCAACAGTGTGCAAATTTTTAAGTCAAGGTGTAAATACATGCAAACACAAAAGCCAACAGGTCTGGCTTTCTGTGAAAAACTTAGTTAAAACTAAAACTGCATCAGCTCATTTTGATCTGCCTCTAGCAGCAAAGAAACCCATTTGTTATATATATCACAAATCAAATATATTGCTGTCGCTTCGAGGCTGAGATAGGTGGCAAATAAATTGAATAAACAAACAAAAACAAAATATATACACTATTGTATACTGTATATCACACATAATCTTCTATATATATAAAAGTGAAGTACCCCTCACGCATCATCACAAAATCTCAAGAACCGTAAAGCCTACAATCTTGAAATTTGGCACGTAGGTTCCTCTTGGCTTCTAGGTGCTCACTAAGAAAGTATTTTTCCAAATGACCATCAGAGCATTAGTATTTCCTTTATTATTATTATTATTATTATTATTATTATTATTATTATTATATTATTATACACTGATGCTAAGGAGTTCTACTCGCCCTCCCCACCTGAAAAAAAGAAATCTCTTCCAAATGCAAAACACAAGCAGAGGAGTTTCAGTTTCAGTTTCAGAGCACCAAGCAGCTTTAGTACAGAACAGTTGAGCTAAGCCACACCCAGGCTCCTTGCGGTCTCCTTCTTGCTCACACAGCAAATACTCTTTCCATTTCCAAACAGCCCTCGACTCTCTCCCATACTGACAGGATGCTAGCCAGATGAATACCGATGGATGCTGGTAAGCAGAGGCAGAATTTTTCCTCCTTATTTTCCTTCCCAAAAACTAAGCCCGACCATGTAGTTTCGCAACGAAGCACGAGTATGTGATATTATAGGCAACCTAAACAAATCATACATATTATGGACACAACACAGGTAATCCTTGACTTATGACCATGAATGAGTCCAAAATCTATGTTGCTAAACAAGACATTTGTTAAGTGAGTTTTGCCCCATTATACCATGGTTGCAAACTGAATTGTCTGCAGTTGTTTAGTCACACGGTTGTTAAGTGAATCTGCTTTTCCGCATTGGGATTTTGCTTGTCCAGAAGGTCGCAAAAGGGGATCACATGACCCCGGGACATTGCAGCCATCATAACTATGAGGCAGTAGCCATTTGTCCAAAATGGTATAGGGTTTCCTGCTTATGCAAAAGTTTGGACTAGAACAGTGGTCACCAAACAGTGGACTGGGGGCCACTGGTGGTCCATGAGAAAATTTTGGGGGTCCACAGAGAAATGTCACCCCCAAAGCAATTAATCCAGGCTGCGCGGGAACACAAGGCTTGCATTGCTTGCATTGCAAACAACACGAGGTAGTGAGGGGAGGGGGGAAAGGGTGGAGGGGGAACTTGCCCCACTCGCCCCACGCACCTGGCCTGGCCACCGGGCTGCTTCTTTCCTCTTCTTTCTTCTTCTGCTTTTGGCTGCATGCAAGGAAAGCAGCAAAAGTCTTCCTTTCTCTCCCCCAAACTCTGCCAGAAACGAGTCTTTGGGACCCTGCAAGGCCTCCTGCTCCAAGAGGCTGCAAGTCTCACAAAGACTCCTTTCTGGCAGAGTTTGGGAGAGAGAAAGAAAGACTTCTGCTGCTTCTGCTGCTTTCCTTGCATGAAGCCAAAAGTCTCTCTCTCTCTCTCTCCCCCTGAGAAAAGGAGCTGGAGACGGTATCCTGCGATCCCAAATAAAGAGCGATCGATTGGTAGGAAAACGGGGTGGGGGATTTTCCTGCAGACTTTTTTTGGGATTTTCCCAGGGTCTCTGGTCCGCGGGATTTAAAATTATGAGTTTGGTGGTCCCTGAGGTCCAAAAGGTTGGCGACCCCTGGACTAGAAGACCTCCAAGTTTCCCCCCAGCTCTGTCATTCTGTTAACTGAAGTAAACAAGGCCTTTAATTATGTATTTCTGATGAGGTAGGGTCTCTTTCAGGGGGTTGGTCTAGAAGACTGCCAGGGTCCTTTCCAATTCTGTTATTCTGTTTTTTATAAACAAATTTACTACCCGTGCCGATTGCCTCCAGAAATGGTAGATTGATGAACAGAAGCATTTACGTCCCTGAAAAGCCATAATAAAACATTTAAGCCATGCTGGGGTTGGGATGTATTGATGGTTGGCCAAATCAGGCCATTTTTCCCCCTTTGTGAAATGTGTAATGCCAGAAGCATTGGAAGTTGTCCAACGAATTAGCCTTGGATCTATCTCTGTTTGTGCTGCCTGGGCTGGCTTCTCTTAAGACAATGTGACACCCTCTTAGCCGAAGCATAATGTCTAGAGAAGCTCAGGCCATCTGTTGAACTCATCAATACATTTTTCTTGCTTGCTCACTTGCCTTAAGCTACTGTTAGAGATCTGGGTTTCTTCGGTAATAAAAAGCCTGATTCATGGCAATTGATCGGAGCGTTTCCTGTTTCTTTAGACCTTGCCTGTAGATTTCTCGAGGAGGCAACACATTTTTCTCTTAATTAACTTGTGGCTTCAATGCACCCTGAGACTGTTGTTCCCTTGGTGTTGGCCTTGCTCAACAAAAGTTCAGAATCTCTTGTCAAAGAGAGTCTTGTTCATAGCATAACAATAACAGTTTCCCTGTCCAGTTGGGTCTGGCTCTAGGGCACGGTGCTTATCTCTGTTTCTTGGCCGAGGGAACCAGTGTTGTCTGAAGACATTTTCCATGGTCATGTGGCCAGCATGGCTATGTGGCAAAGGTGCACAGAACAGTTACCTTCCTACCGAAATGGTACCTATTTATCTACTTGCATTTGAATAGAATGGAATGGAATGGTAGGGTAGGGTAGGGTAGAATAGAATAGAATAGGGAATAGAATAGAATAAGGGAAGAAAAGGGAACGGAGAATGGAATGGAATGGAATGGAGTAGAGTAGAGTAGAATAGAGTAGAATACAATAGGGAATAGAATAGATGAAGGGAAGGAAGGGAAGGGAGAATGGATTGGAATGGAATGGAGTAAAGTACAGTAGAATACAATAGGGAATAGAATAATAATAGAATAGAATAGAATAGAATAGAATAGAATAGAATAGATGAAGGAAAGGGAGAATGAATGAAATGGTCGAGTAAAGTAAAAATCGTAGGAATAGAATCGAATGGAATGAATGGAATGGAATGAATAGAATACGAATAGAACATCGAATAGAACGAATAGAATAGATGAAGGGAAGGGAATGGAATGGAATAAGTAGGTAGAGATCAATGGAATAAAATAAAATAAAATAAAATAAAATAAAACGAATAAAATCGATGAAAGGAAGGGAGAAATGGAATGGAATGGAATAGTAGATAGAGATCAATAGGAATAAAATAGAATAGAATAGAATAGAATAGAATAAAATAGAATAAGGGAAGAAAAGGGAAGGGAGAATGGAATGGAATGGAATGGAGTAGAGTAGAGTAGAATAGAGTAGAATACAATAGGGAATAGAATAGATGAAGGGAAGGGAAGGGAGAATGGATTGGAATGGAATGGAGTAAAGTACAGTAGAATACAATAGGGAATAGAATAATAATAGAATAGAATAGAACAGAACAGAACAGAACAGAACAGAATAGAATAGATGAAGGGAAGGGAGAATGGAATGGAATGGAGTAGAGTAGAGTAGAGATCAATAGGGAATAGAATAGAATAGAATAGAATAGAATAGAATAAAATGAGCTGCTTGGAGGTCTTTTAGTCCAGCTCCCTGCTCAAGCAGGAGAACCTATATAATTCATATAAGTGACTGTCTAGCTTCTTCTTAAAAACCTCCAGTGATGGAGCGTCCACCAATTCTGCAGGCACGCTGTTCCACTGACTAATGGTTCTCACTGTTAGTAAGTTTCTCTTTAGTTCCAGGGTACTTCTCTCCTTGATTAGTTTCCACCCATTGTTTCTTGTCTTGTCCTCTGGTGCTTTGGAGAATAAGTTGACCCCCCCTCCTCTTTGGGGCAGCCCCTCAAATATTTGAATACTGCTATCCTGTCCCCCCTAATTCTTCTTTTCTTTAGGGTAGCCCAACCGATACCTTGAAGCTGTTCCATTTGCACGCTTTCGAACTGCTAGATTGACAGAAGCTGGAGCAGCGAACGGGAACTCAGCCTCAAACCCGGGCTGTCGGCTTTCCAGCTGACGAGCTCAACGACTTTAACCACAACACCATTTCAACAGAGTCTGTTTATAGACTAAGCCCCGGTCAAGAATTCTGCTTTAGAAAATATTACACAAAGGGGATGATCCAGAACTAAATCTAAGCATGTTTCTTTTTCTCCTGAAAAAAAAAAAGCCTGTTGTTTTGGTTGCCATGAAGATGCAGGAATCCATCTCTGTACATGGGTACATTCTGTGTTCTTTAAAATAGAAAGGGTTTGACCACCACTAATTACAACATCAGATTCCTCGGTGGCAGGAATGCTGCTCGGGAGTGCTGAGAACTGTAATTTGGCAAGAGTTAGAGCCCTCTCTTCTCTGAGATTTAAAATTCTGGTTTTTCACGGCCTTGAATTTGCAGAAGGAGCCTACTGTTGTGGTTTGTCGACAGCCTGCGCAGACAGCAGCAGAATAGGACAGTGGGGAAGAAAGGGGATCAGTCCAGGAGTCTGGAGAGGACTCGGACGAGGGTCCTGCGTCTGATGCAGAAATGGGGCGAGGACCATCTGGGAGTGGGGTGCTGCCTCTGGAGCCTTCAAAGTCTGGCAGCAGCGAGGCAGAGAAACAAGGGGAGCCTGTTCCCAGTGCGCGTGTGCACAGAGCTGCTAGACAGCAAGAGCAGCTGAAACAAAAGGGGTGACTTGGGAGTAAGGCTGGGAGGTGATTGCCCCTCCCCTAAGGTATAAAGGACAGGCAAAAGTGATGAAACCTTTGCAGGAAGCAAAGTCATTTGTTTGGTTCAGATTCATTCTTGAAGCTCTTCGTACTTCGCTTGGTTGTCTTTCTAGTTCATTTGACATTTCTGTTATTGGCAGCACTTCACAGGAATGAAAGGTGAGTGCTTATCTCGAGGGACTGTTTGAGATTCATTACTGGCTGGGAATGACGATAATTCCCAGTGTTGCAATAAAACAAGACTTGTTTTTAAAATACGCGTGTGCGCAGTTATGGTCTTGGAAGCCTTGGTCAGAACACCTACAAGGAAATAAGATCCAACTCTGGTCTGTGACTATAATAAAAGACGGAATTATTGTTTGAGATAAGACCTTTGGCTTTTGATGGTTGAGTGCCCTCAACACATGAGAAAACAACAGTTGCTGGGTCAAATAATTATAAGGCATTCTTACTCTTGCTTCATTCTACGAATACAGTTAATCCTCAACTCACAACCATTTGTTTAGAGACCGGGTGAAGTTACAACAGCACTGAAAACAATGACTTATGACTTGTTCACATTTATGACCATTGCCGCATCCCCAGGGTCATATAATCAAAATTCAGACACTTGGCAACTGATTCATATTTATGACGGTTGCAGTGGCCTGGGGTCAAGTGATCCCCGTTTGGTGACCTGACAAGCAAAGTCAACGGGGATGCAAAATTCACTTAATGACTGTGTGACCAACTTAACAACAGCAGTGATCGCGTAGTTTTGGTGGCCAGGTCACGATATTTTGTGACTTCTTTTTCTTCAACTCTGGTGTCCCCTGGTAAGAGCAATATCAATAAATTGTACACTTCGGTTTTCGACAACTGTGAAATCTGGTGTGTTGTGTTCCAAATGACCATCCGTCTGTATTCGAAAGCTCCGTTGTTGTTGTTGTGTTGTTGTTGTTGTTGTTGTTGTTGCTTCTTCTCCTCCTCCTCCTCCTCCTCCTCCTCCTCCTCCTCCTCCTCCACCACCACCACCACCACCACCTCGTCATTGTCATCATCATCGTCATCATTATTCAGGTGTCTTGTTTTGTTTCCTCCTTCAGATCTATCAGAGGAACAAAAACTTATACACAGTGGAAGCCAACAATGCACGACAATTGGTGGAAAGTGCAGCTCAAGACATTGAAAAACTCCTGAGTAACAGATCCACAGCCTTGGTGGTAAGTAGACCTTCACCTTTTCTTGTCCTGATTCTGAAAATGGATACTTAAATGTACTTCATTCTTCCCTTTCATCTTCCGATCTCGCTAAAATACTTCATATGTTTGCATTTATTAAAGCTGTGACAATTCTTCAAATGTGCCAGAGGTTAAAACCCAGGAAGAGCATGTCCAAAGCACTTCTGAAGGATCAAAGCAGCCACATCTTTAAGGTGTTCAGCTGCTTCAGAAATCTAGCCAAATTGTGGGCGTCCCCAGCCACATTACAGGCTGTCCTCGACTTACCATGGTTTGTTTAGTGACCAAAGTTGCAACAGCACTGAAAAAAGTCCCTTCTGACTGATTTTCACTCTTAACGACCGCTGTATCATCCTCGTGGTCACGTGATCAAAATTGGGATGCTCGGCAAATGATTCATATTTATGATGGCTGCAGCATCCTGGGGTGGGTGTCATGCAATTCCCCTTTTGCAGATTCACTTAACAACTGGATTGCTACCTTGACAATTGTAGTGATTCACTTAACAACGGTGGCAAGAAAGATCGGGGAAAAAATTCACATAACAAATTTCTCACTTAGCAATGTGAATTTTGGTCATGAGTCAAGGACTCCCTGTACTCTTCCCTTCCTATGTCTCCCTGGGCGAGGTGGTTTTGGTTACAGAGGGAGCCAAGAAAAACTTCTGAAGTAGCTGGACAAAGCTAGCGAAAGACATGGCTGCTTTAATGAACCTGAAAGAGGTGCTTCATTAAACGAGGGGATTGACAATCTGAAATGCCTTTGAGTGGCAAATACAGAACTTAGAACAGCAGAGTAGTGGATACGTGATGGATGGCTAGCAATGTGGTGTGTTTTCACACACACCATGCAATTGTTGTGAAGTGTAAGAGAGTATCAAAGAGAGGCTGGATTGTTATATGTAGAAATTACATAGTATGAGTTACACCTGTGAAAATGAAGAACAGAAGGGAAGCCATACTTATCCAATATTTGAACTATGCAATGATTATTGGACAGTTATATAACTATATCTAATAAACATGTACTGTTTTGTCAGGCTTTTGGGTAGAACATGGGCCTGTACTTTTTGGTATAAGGATATGAGAAGGAGATACTAGGTTATCATGGCCCAAAAGGAACTGGTTAATGATCTATTGTATTACAGAAGGTCATAACAGGACCATAACAGGAAGACAAGCCATGAGAACGAGGGTAGTTTCCAAAGACAAGGAAACAGGTGTTACACTACAATAATACGGGTGTGGCATAAGGAGATATGTAACTTGGATAGATTGTGAGCCCAGGAAAGGGGCAGAGACTGTATATTTGAGCCTGTATATAAACCCCAGCCCTCCTGGGGAAAATGCCTTCTGCCATGAGCAGAATTCCCTTTTGGAAAAGCTTCATAATAAAGCTCTTATATATTGCTCACATGTCTCCAGTTTTCAGTTGTTTTTTATTATTATCACATTTTGTGAGCTAGGAGAAACACTGATTAAGGATACAACAACACAGAGTGGGCGATATGCAAACAGAAATAAGTTGCAAACTTAATAATTGATGGAAGAATTTAGCATTGTACAACTGGGATGCAAGTGATTAAGATAAGGTAGTTTGGAGACCATCTCCATATTCCACAGGACTCATATTTCAAAAGAATTTGCTGGTTCAAATATCAGTATTTGCATTCAGTTCCGCTTGAGAATTCATGAATATCCTTCAGTGTCTGCGATACATGTGGTTGTGTATATCTGTGGTACAAAATCAGCTCTCTTTTTTTTTTGGCATAAAAGGGCAGATGCTTCTATTTTGATTGACAGGTCACGATTCCACCCTCCCAGCTGCCAAATAGCTGATGGGATATTGGTATTGTCAAAGCACATGGATTTTCTGGATGCCCAGCCTAATTAAATATCTCAGAACCCAAGAAGACAATGCAAAATATGATAGCAAGTTGAAGATGAATGTTTTTATGTCTTGCATAAATACATTCCAGTGCTCTGGGGAAAATTTTGAGGGATCAGGGGCGGTTAGCAATGTAAAATGCATTACACATAATATTGTCAGTTTGTGACATGGATAATTCTCAATATTTTTTTCATGGTAGGTAGTACTGTTACCAGAACTACAGTTTAATCCTTAATTGTACTTATTTCCTCCCATCCCTAGTCATAGATAAAGTTAATGAGCTGACTTGCAAACTATTGCTGACTTTGTTTCTTACTATGTGGAAAAACAGAAACAAATGTTTAGGGCATTTCCAAGAAATTTCCTGCACTTAACTGTTTTGTGTGTCGTAAGGAAAAGTGTACAGTGATCTACTTGTGGGACTGACCATAACAGATAAACAACTTGGGAGGAAAGCTGTTATTAATTCAAATCATCTGTATTGCTCATGGTAACAGAATATCTTAATTACTACTTTAGTTGCACCATTACAACAGCCTTTGGCTCCTTTAGAAGAGAATGTATGTAGCTCAGGGTTGAACTGTGAGGTCTTTGAGCTTGGTTGTTTTCTTGCAGACATTTCATTACCTAACTAGGTAGCATCATCAGTGCTAGAAGGGAGTGTAGTTTGTTCTCTGTTTACTAGATATTATCTAGTTGAGTATTGAAAGTCTACAAGAAAGCAACCAAACTGCAAGGGTGTCACAGTCATACCTGGTCCTCCTCCTCCTCCTCCTCCTCCTCCTCCTCCTCCTCCTCCTCCTCCTTCTCCTCCTTCTCCTCCTTCTCCTTCCTCCTCCTCCTCCTCCATGTTTCTCTGGGGAATAGAGAGCAGAGAATAGGAAATGAGATGGTGGGAAAAGAGATGGTGGGAAATTTTGATGGGAGAAGAACTGGGAAGGAAGTGAGGATCAAGGAACGTATGTATGGCAAGAGCCTTTTTCCAGATGCTGCTCAACTCCATAACAGTCTCACCAAGAGCCACGTAGCAGTTTGCATCTGGTTATCTCTTTCTCAGAAGGAATTACATGTGATCTAATTATCAGCTTCTTGGTTTACAAGTTCTGCCTTCCTTTTCTGACACATATAGCGTATTCCATTCTTTTCCTGTTTCTCTCAAGTTCTTTGCAAATTCGTGCTCATCACACAAATGTGTACCCATGTTCACATGTTCTCCCTTCTTGGGAACATCAGGAGACCTGAAAGATACTCAGTAAAAAATATACTCCGTGGCACTGAAGCATCTTAGAAAGAAACTGCCTAAGGCCTCTCATCGTAGTGGAAACATCTGTTTGTGCTCTTTAAGCTTTCTGGGAAATACCAATATGTGGGGTTGAGATTAATGAATCTGAAATGGTTTCTCAATATTGACTTGAGAGTCCTGAGGTTATTTAAGTAGTAGCGATAAAAAAATGAAAATGGACCAATGCATACCCTGGGAATCTACCAAACATATGATACAAGAGTCTTGTTGACTTTATTTAATAACACTGACTCCTGTTCAGATCCTCTGGCTCAGCATTGAGCTTAAGAACACCACACCTTCTGCCCAAACTCAAAAAGGTAGTTTGTTTGCTCACCTTTTTCCTCTTCCCCTCCCTCCTTTCCTTGAATTTGGAATTCAAAACCAGTCCATCACCTTCCCTGAAATTAATGAAAATGGTCGTCGGTTCAATCAGATCCGCTTTTGCTGCGTCCTTTGCGCTTGCGCACCAGATCGAATCAACGATCGAAGAGATCGCTGAGAGAGCAGTCCTCAAGATCAGACAGATAGAAAGAACTCGAGCGAGAAAGACTCGAGAGCTCAAAGATCCCGTCAGAGAAAAGATCCGAACAAAGTCAGATAGATCGAAAGATCAGTCAGAGAGCTCCCTTCTTATGTTTAGCCTAGTGCTGAACATCTCAGTTGTTGTGGATTTGCATTGTGACAGAGTAGTCATGCATCAACATTCAGGCATCCTGGATAGAGCGTCGAGTCACCCAAGAGTCATAATCTTGAACCAGAAAAGTCAGCCTTTATCGTTCAACTTAGTGCACTGCTGTCCGTGGTGCTGAAGATAAGATGGTCATTAACGTTGTACCCGTTTGGCCAGGATTGGAAATCTTAGATAACTAAATTCACTTTAAGATCTGAATTGCAAGCTGATTTGTCATTAGGAAGCTCCTTAGCTTCTTAAGTCCTACCCACCCCGGGGTATTTTGTTAAGCTGGTGGTACTCCCTTGTTGTCTTCTGAACCCGAACGGCATCTTTAAACTAACAACATTTCCAGCTGCTTTTTTCTTTTTTTTTTTTGTGCTCTGGAGTAACTTCCCTCTGGCCTGTGTGGGTTTTCTAAATCGCCGTTTGGTACAGTAGGGTGGTTTTTTAAAATCTGCAACCCAGACATGTTTGCCTCTACAACTTTGTCTCTGAAAAGAGGGGAAGACACTGCACGTAATTCCCAGCATCCCTAATCGCTTACTGGGGGTTTACGGCAGAGCACCGACTGGTCTTGAAGGATTAATTAAGAGTTGAATTCTGGAGGGGAATATGATGCAAGAAAGCAGTTGGGCGATTGCTTTTGCCCTGAGGACTATGCCAGCCTGTGAGACAATCAGAAGGACCTGCCCTTAGCCTTAGCCAAGGGAATTTGCAAAATAAACCAGCCTTGCTAAACACAGCATACAAATAAAAGTCTGAGTAGGTTTAATAAATAAATAAATAAATAAATAAATAAATAAATAAATAAATAAATGTGATGAGTTCTCAATGAAGGGCCTTCTGTTCTCACCTTAGAAAACAGAAGAAATTCATGCCAGGGAAATTAACATTTTTACAACCGAATCTGAATTCTGTTCTGGGTAACTGTAATTCATGGGGTGAAGTTAAGTTACCGTTGTGTGTCTTATGGAGATTCTCAGTCATCCAGGTCAAGGTTGTCCCAAAGGTGCTTTTGAATCCAGTCAGAACTGAAGAAGCTTCTTGGATGAGAAGGAAAACATCTTCAAGGAAAAACCAAGTCCAGTTGCCTTTTGAAAAAACAACTTTGGGATCACCGTTGTATATATACTTTTCACGTCCAAATAGCTGGTCTGGATTAAGACAAACATCATCTTACTCATACAGTGGCCAAACAGAAGTTTGTGGGTGCTCCTAAGCCAGATTTGAGATGTATCTCTCTTCTTCTTCTGTTGTTCTTCTGCAACTGATATTTGGTGGGATGCACCCATAACTCAGAAAGAACACTGATAGCACTAGCAATAGCACTTAGACTTATATTCCACTTTATAGTGCTTTACAGCCTTATCTAAGCAGTTTACAGAGTCAGCATGTTTCCCCCAACAATCTGGGTCCTCATTTTACCCACCTTGGAAGGATGGAAGGCTGAATCGACCTTGAGCCTGGTGGGATTTGAACTGACAAATTGCAGGCAGCCGGCAGGCAGCAGAAGTAGCCTGCAATACTGCACTCTAACCACTGCGCCACAGTGGCTCATCTATCTTCTAATAGATATTCATAGATTAATAGATAATTGATAAGCCTCCATCAATTCTCCATTCCCGTTCTAAAAACACCAAAACCAGTGGCCATTACAATTACTTGTGATTATGAAATCCTTAGGCTAATTATGCACTGGATGAAGGAAATTTTGCTTGTTCTACCACCTTCCAAGTTCAACTTCACTGGTTGACCTGTGGATTTGGTATTTTGGAAGAAGGGAAGAAACCTCTCATTTCTTCCCTTCTCCGGGTCCTACAGGTAGTCCTTGACTTACAATCACAGTTGAGCACAAAACTTCCATGGTTAACAACAAGACAGTTGTTCAGTAGGTTTTGTGTGATGACCCAGGGTGGGATACAAAATAAACACAGTCACAAAAATCTGGTGAAACCTCTTTTATTCCTTCACTTTGCTTCCAAGCTCCAAATATCCTTGACAGAAGACAAAAAACTCCTACACAAGCAGTCACAAGAAAGAGGGAAGGATGCCAAACTCAGAAAGGAACCATAAACTAGAGATAATTTCACACTTTGCTTCCAGCATTTGCCAGTATGCATGTCCATCCTCTTATCCAGTTGTCACAGCTGCAACCCATGAAGAGGATCAAGGCCCTCTCCTCCCAAGTAGACCACATCTCTTCCTTATCCTCTCCTCCCTGCGTGCTCTAGGATGGAGAGGGGATGGGCCTGGGTCCTCCTCTGACTGCTCAGCCAGCCTCTGGCCTTCCCTAGCCTCCTCCACAACCTCCGGAGCCACACCTCCACTCCCTGTCGGCTGTTCCTCCTCTCCCTCAGAGTCAGTCTCCACCAGGGGCATGACATTTTGTCCCATTTTATAATCTTTCTTGACACAGTTGTTGTTAGGTGAAACACTGCAGTTGTTAAATGAGTCACACAGTTGTTAAGTGAGTTGGGCTTCCCCATTGACTTCGCTCCTCAGAAGGTCGCAAATGGGAATCAACCATCATAAAGACATGCCAGTTGCCAACCTTCCAAATTTTGATCATGTGACAAATGATCGCATGTCACTTTTTTCAACTTCAAACACTCACTAAACAAATTTTTATAAGTTGAGGACTATTTGTACGTGAATTTAGGTTTAAGAAGCACATTATCCTTTGTCATCTTTGGCCTAGTTTGGTCTAGTGGTGAAGGCACCAGGCTAGAAACCAGGAGATGATGAATTCTAGTCCCATCTTAGGCATGAAAACCAGTTGGGTGACTGACTTGGGCCAATCACCAGGAGATGGGGAGTTCTAGTCCTGCCTTAGCCCTGAAGGCCAACTAGGTGACTTTTGGCCAATCACACACTCTCAATCCAACTCACCTCACAGGGTTATTGTTGTGGGGAAGAGATTAGGAGTATTAGCTTGCACCTCTACTTGCACCTCTACCTTTTCTGTCTCTGTTATATTATTTTTCAAATGTAGCAATCAACACAATGTGCTTAAGATAGTTTATACTGATACATGAATATTATAATGTTGGCAGCTTTATTCTCATACCTGTCTCTGGCAATTTTTAATATGGCTTTTGTCTTCTTAAGTAAAGTACCCTAAGCTATTTTCATTAAAAAATAAAAAACAAAAAGTAAGACAAGGTCTTATTTTGGGGAAAACACGGTAAATATTCTGGCCCATTTAGTTAAAATATTGTATATTTCAGCTTATCATAGCGAGAAGGTGGGGAAACTGTTAATTGTTGGAGAGGAACCAGCTTCTTAATTTACACACACTGTGACCAGTGGTTAGGATTCTGAAGATAATTTATTTAGTGGGAGAAAAGAACCTACAATAGACAGAGGGTGGTTTTGACACTTGGCCAAATCCTCTGTGTGGCCATTTGGTGATCTTTTGAACCAGGCTTGATGAGAGTCTGGTGTCCCTGGGCAACATAGAACCATAGTTGGTTTGCCAAATGCAATAAACTGATGTAGAATCTTTGTGCCTCCCTGGGAGTATGGATGGATGATAGAATAGAATAGAATAGAATTCTTTATTGGCCAAGTGTGATTGGACACACAAGGAATTTGTCTTGGTGCAAATGCTCTCAGTGTACATAAAAGAAAATATACAGTCATCAAGAGTCAAGAATCATCAGGTACAACACTTAATAATAGTCAAAGGGTACAATAAGCAATCAAATCATATTAGGAAATGGCCAATACAAATTGTAAATCAATATAAATAATGCTGACATCTGATTCATGCATATGCATAGATCTTCACCCGTGGGTTTCCTCCCGTGTTTTTTTCTTTGCTTTCCTAAAGCAGAAGATGACACCAGTTTTTTTCTGGTTTTTTTTTTAAATTTAATATCTGCATCGTTTGTAAGGTAAAGGTTCCCCTCACACATACGTGCTAGTCGTTTCTGGCTCTAGGGGGCGGTGCTCATTTCCATTACAAAGCCGGAGAACCAATGCTGTCCGAAGATGTCTCCATGGTCATGTGGCCGGCAGGACTAAATGCCTTTGAAGGCACACAGAATGCACCCACCTGCCCACCCGCCCGGGCTCCCATACTCACTTTTATCTGCTGAATTTGAAGCGCAGCTGCTTTGCGCGGCATAGAATTGTGCTGCGCGGCAACTGCTGAAGTGACCGGGATCGTGCAGGCTTGCAGGAGGCGAGTTAGAATGCCTCTGTGCCTGCGCAAAGTGCACGTTTGGCGCACGCGTGCATGCTAAGTGTGTGCACGCCCGCAAAGTACGCCCACCAAGCCCCGCCCACCGAACCGGTGGCAAAAGTATTTGAATCCCACCACTGAGCCACACCAATAAGAATATAGTGCTTTGTTTAAAACAGCAACAACAGCAACAAAACAACAACCACAACATCATCTAAAAAACCAGTCTGGTCTGAATGAATGAAGTCGTCATGCCGGAGAATTAATGGAAGGCTTTCGGCCGACTGAATAAGCCATAAATAATCAGACTTGGAGATAAGCAGGGAGCCTTGGTGATCTGCCTGAGCACAACAGCTTCACTGGTGGTCTTGTCGACAGATGGGTGCCTCTCACTAGCCGCTGGGGGTGCAGGGCGGGGAGAGGAAAAGATGAGCGGAGGTTGTTAGTGGGCTTTGTAGTTGAGTTGTAGCTCACAGGAAACAAGGCCTTTGTCTTGTTTGCTCAGGGGGATCAGAGAGGCTGGCAGTGTGCGCGCGTTGGAGGCAGCCATGCGGAGAGCCCCTCTCCGGCTTGTAATTCTTGCAGGAGTGATATATCTGGCAGGGACAAGGTAGCGAGGGAAATTAGGTGGCTCTCCTCCCCTCCCCTCCCTCTATCTTTCCCTCCCTCCTCTCCTCCCCCTCCCTTCCCCTTTCTATGTTCCTTCTCTTCTCTCCTCTTCTTCCCCTCCCCTTTCTTTCTTTCCCTTCCTCCTCCTCTCCTCTCCTTTACTTCTTTTATTCTTTTAGGAGGGGAGGAAGAGAATCTTGATTCTGGGATCCTTCCTTCCTTCCCCTTGCCCTTTTCTCCTCTCAGGGACTTTAGGTTTTTTCCTTTCCTTCTCTTCCTTCTTTCTTCTTCCTTCTTCCTTTCCTTCCTTCCTTCCTTCTTCCTTCTTCCCTCCCTCCCTCCCTCTTTCTTCTTCCTTCCCTTCCTTCCTTCCTTCCTTCCTTCCTTCCTTCCTTCCTTCCTTCCTTCCCTCTTCCTCACCTCTCATCTCATCTGTTCTTTTCCTTCCTCTTTCCTTTCTTTCCTTTCCTCTCCTTCTTTCCTTCTTCCACTTTCCCTGCCCCATTACCCACACAAAGAAGCTGCCTCCTGATTTAGGCAGTCAATCTGAAAACCAATGGGCCAACTCATCTTGGGAAGTCTTCCAACAGCTTCATTCCATCCCGTTTCCTCTGGGATGAAGATTGTGTCCCCCTGTGAAGAGTCACTATTCCCACATTGTCTCGGTTGGCCCATAAACCACACCCAAGCAGGCAGATGGCAGAGAGCCTTTGCTTTAGCATCTCAGGAGGCATTTGATCACCAAGATTGGGAATGGGGTACTTTCCTTCCATGGCTGAATGCAATCTCAGGGCCTAACAGGGGAGACATAAATTTCAGATAGAAACCTCTTTTGGAGAGAAGGCTGCTGCAGACCTCACATAATGCTGTACTTGCAGCTGACACTAATGGACCATTAAGCTGGGAGCTATGGCCATTCATCGCTCCTGGACAAATGAACTGGCTGTGTATTGTCACTGCATCAAATACTAGCTGGTCGTTTTCATATAAAGCTTTTTACCTGATGTAGCATCTCTTTATCTAAAATTGACTTTTCTAGGTGTTGGCTTGCCTTGATCTAACACATGCTGGGCTTAAATAAACCCGGAGCCTTTTGGTTGATTCATTAGATATACCTTCTACCTGTTCCCCTGGTAGCTCAAGATAGCTGATGAAAGGATGTTTCTTTCCTTTAGCCCTACAGATGCAATCTGAGTCTAAGAAAGTGATTGACTGCACACCAACCAATGAGTTTCTAGGACTGAAACTCAACCTTGAGCCTTTGTTCACTTGGTCCAACATCTAAATCACATTTCAGGATGATCTGAAGCCAGAATTATTGTAGCTCTGAGGTAGCCTTTCCTTGAAGGCATCTTAACATTGCTTAGGTTTTGCAGCTGTAGGAGATGACCAGGCTGAATGGGAGGGAGGAGACAAACATGTTTACAGACCCCTCACATCCTGGACATAAACTGTTTCAACTCCTTCCCTCAAAATGATGCTATAGAGCCCTGCACACCAGAACAACTAGACACAAGGGGAGTTTTTTCCCCGAATGCCATCACTCTGCTAAACAAATGATTCCCTCAACACTGACCAACTATTTACTAAGTCTGCACTACTATTACTGTTAATCTTCTCATCACTCCTTATCACCCATCCCCTCCCACTTGTGACTGTATGCCTGCAACTTTGTTGTTTGTATCCTAACAATTTATATTGACTGTTTTCCTAGTATGATTTGATTGCTTATTGTACCCTATGACTATTATTAAGTGTTGTACCTTATGACTCTTGACTCTTGACAGATGTGTCTTTTCTTTTATGTACACTGAGAGCATTTGCACCAAGACAAATTCCTTGTGTGTCCAATCACACTTGGCCAATAAAGAATTCTATTCTATTCTATTCTATCATCCATCCATACTCCCAGGGAGGCACAAAGATTCTACATCAGTTTATTGCATTTGGCAAACCAACTATGGTTCTATGTTGCCCAGGGACACCAGACTCTCATCAAGCCTGGTTCAAAAGATCACCAAATGGCCACACAGAGGATTTGGCCAAGTGTCAAAACCACCCTCTGTCTATTGTAGGTTCTTTTCTCCCACTAAATAAATTATCTTCAGAATCCTAACCACTGGTCACAGTGTGTGTAAATTAAGAAGCTGGTTCCTCTCCAGCAATTAACAGTTTCCCCACCTTCTCGCTATGATAAGCTGAAATATACAATATTTTAACTAAATGGGCCAGAATACTTACCCTGTTTCCCCCAAAATAAGACCTTGTCTTACTTTTTGTTTTTTATTTTTTAATGAAAATAGCTTAGGGTACTTTACTTAAGAAGACAAAAGCCATATTAAAAATTGCCAGAGACAGGTATGAGAATAAAGCTGCCAACATTATAATATTCATGTATCAGTATAAACTATCTTGCACCAAGACAAATACCGTGTGTGTCCAATCACACTTGGCCAATAAAGAATTCTATTCTATTCTATTCTATTCTATTCTATTCTATTCTATTCTTTCTATTCTATTCTATTCTATTCTTTCTATTCTATTCTTTCTATTCTATTCTATTCTATTCTATTCTATTCTATTCTATTCTATGTCATAAGTCATGAGTCCCTGGAAGCCTACAAGAGATCTTAAGAGGTCTAATCTTAGCTATGGAGTGAGTTCAGAAAGGGCAGTTCACCATACTTGTAAACTTTAGAATTAGGTGATGAAAACAGAGCAACTTCACTGATCAAAACAAAATTATAAGATTTTTTTTTTTTGCTCATGTTGTTGAATGTCTTTCTTATCTCCCACTCATTTCCCTGGACTGTTAGTTGGCCAGATTCTTGTAGAGAGCTTAAGCTTGCAATACATCTTTATACTCCTTTTGAATTTCCTGATTTCCCCTGTGCTTGTCAGGTGCCATAGGAACATGCCACATCACATAGGAACGTACACATAACACACATTAGTCTCTTGGTTAACTGGTTAAAAAGACTGTGTTCCAGAAGAGTGGTTGAAAGCCATTATACTGAATTTGATACTGGCAGTTGCGCATTTTGTAGGATGTTCTATCAAGTGGCAGTATGCCCTGGTCTCATTTTACACAAAGGATAGAGTACAACATATATATCCATATCTACAAGCTGCTGGATTATAATAATCACTAGGGCTGGTTGCTAGAGAGAGAGGGAATTCTGTGTGTTTTATTAGCAATTTCATACAAACCTACAGATATCAGATATCATCTGCAGTTGCCGGAACAAAACAATAGGCTTATGCATAGGTCATCTTCACAAGGAGGCAAAGGATGTGGGCAGTGGAAATCTTCGTTGCCTTAGAAGCTGCAGATAAGGGAAGATTTGTTTACGGTTCACATTCTGAGAGGCAACTACTTTCTGTTGCAAGTTGCCAGGGTGAAAACAGGTGAAAGTCTAAGGCTGTAAAACAAAGAGAATAACCATTGACTAAGATGATTAAGAGGCTGGAGGTGAACCAGGGGTGGGATTCAAAAAATCCCAACTACCAGTTCTCTGTCCAGTTGCTGGGTGGGCGTGGTCTTCTGGAACTTCAGGGAGGGCCATTTTTTGCCTTCCCCAGAGTCCTGAGGCATCCCTCGGGCCTCTGGGAGGGCCAAAAATTCCCCCCTTGGGGTCCAGAGGCCCTCTGGAAGCTGGAAACAGGCCTGTTTCCGGACTACCTATCTGGAACTTCTGGGAGCCTCATTTTGCTCCCTCCCAGAGCCTCCGCACAGACCCTGCACTTACCTGCATCCAAAACTGGCCATGTGGAGACTCCTGGGAGGGGCAGGGTGGGATGGGCGGGGCCATCCCGTTGGTTCAACTACTGGTTCGATGAACCAGATGTAAATTTAACATCCAGTTCACTCGAACCAGCCTGAACCAGCTGAATGCCACCCCTGAGGTTAATATGAAACTCAGTCATAGAGCTGGTTATGCAGGCTTTTGCAAGATCCTTTCTTTCCTTAATTGCAGGGATGTCAAACTCAAGGTGCGTGGGCTGGATCTGGCCCGTGGAGTCTTAGATCTGGCCATGGAGCTGACCTGGAAACAGTGAAAGATCAGCCCACGGTGCCTCTGCCAGTGAAAATGGAGCTCAGGAGGGCCCTCACAAGTTTCATTTTTGCTGGCAGAGGGTTGCAGGAAGCCGTCACAGCAGTGGTGGGATTCATTTTTTTTAATACTGGTTCTGTGGGCGTGGCTGGTGGGTGTGGCATGGCTTGGTGGGCATGGCAGGGGAAGGATACTGCCAAATCCCCATTCCCTCCCCACTCCTGGGGGAAGGATACTGCAAAATCCCCATTTCCTCCCCACCCCACTAACCTGCTTTCTAGCTCCATTCTCCTGTGCAGGGCAACCAAAAGAGACCCAGCCAATCAGCTGGGATTCAATGGGAGGCAGAGAATAGATGGGGTTGGTGGGGCCAGTCAGAGGTGGTGTTTGTTGGTTCTCCCAACTACTCAAAATTTCCACTACTGGTGCTCCAGAACTGGTCAGAACCGGCTGAAGACCACCTCTGCATCACAGCCAAAAACGGAACTCGGGAGGGGCACGCACGGCCCTCACAAGTTCCATTTTCGCTGGCAGAAGGTTGCAGGAGGACCCCACAGCCAAAACAGAGGTGGAGAGCTCATTTTCGCTGGCAGGGCACTTGGGGCCCCACAGGTGCCCCCGACATGAGTGACTTTGAGCTGGCCATGGCCTACTCTGACCATGCCCCACACCCTCCCCTGAGGTCAAACACAACCCATGATGTGGCCCTCACTGAAATAGAGTTTGATGCCCCTGCTTTAATGAATGTGCATTTCTTATTGAACGTTTATTGAGTATTCAAACTTAGTCCTTTCCTGATAGTTTGCATGGATTCGGCTAAGACGTCCATATATCTGAATGCCTGGATAAAGGGGAGAGGGAGAGAAGGAGAGAGGGAGAGAGAGAGAGAGAGAGGGAGAGAGAGAGAGCCCTTTTTATTTTCTATGAAAAGAAGAACTAAGGGGAACACAACAGCAACTTCCAATATTTGAGGGGCTGCAACAAAGACAAGGAGGTCAACCTATTCTCCAAAGCACAAGAAGGCAGGACAAGAAGCAACGGATGGAAACTCATCAAGGAGGGAAGCAACCTGGGATTTAAGGAGAAACCACAATTAACCAGTGGAATGGCTTCAATCCAGAATTTGTGGGTGCTCCATCGCTGGAGGTTTTGCCAAAGAGATTGGACAGCCACTTGGCTGAAATGGTGTAGGGTTTCCTGCTTGAGCAGGGGGCTGGACTGGAGGACCTCCGAGGTCCCTTCCAACTCTGCTCTTCCGTTATCCTTCCTCTTGCAATTGCCAAAAGGCATTTATGGAGAACCCACCAGTCCTGGCTGGGAAAAAAAAACAAACCCTGAACCCCTGTAACTATGATATTCTCTGTCCTTGGTTTCCAGAACGTCTGCGAAGAGGAAACGCTTTCTCACGATTGTTTTCAGGAAGGTGAGGTGAGAACGGAGCAGATTCTCCCATGGAAGCACAAACAGTTGCTAGGAGCAGGAACTGGTTGCCAGGACTTGGTCCCATCCCTCTTGGCGACGACGTGGTGCTGGGGAGCGGGGTGTTGCCATAACAACCGGGGCCTTCTGTACCTTATTTAGCTCCATCCCATTCTTTTCGGCTCCTGTAGAAAAAGTTCCCGATCGATGGTTAGCAATTACTCTGGCTTTTTGGCCCAAATTAGAGAGAACTCAGCTTAGATTCCGTTGATAGTTTCCACACACCAATTAAAACCATTCTTTCCTTCATTATAGGAAAATTGGTAATGATAATGGCTGAGATTTTTCATCTTTCTTTTCTTCCTTCCTTCCTCTCTCCCTCCCTCCCTTCCTGTCCCTCCCTCTCTCCTTCCTTCCTTCTTTCCTGTCCCTCCCTCCCTTCCTGTCCCTCCCTCTCTACCTTCCTTCCTTCTTTCCTGTCCCTCCCTCCCTTCCTGTATAAGCAACTTGACCCAGACAATACACTGTACATTAAGCACTTGCGTATATTTGAGAAAAAATGTATAAATAAAATTTAAAAAAAATTTTTTTTTTAAACTTAAGCTTCCTTACTCCTGTATTCTGGAGAAAAACAGTCTTACCTACTTTGCTTTTATCTGTTCTGACTTTCTAGTTGGATTTCCATACAAAACATATTCTTCCCGGGTTGCCCCTGTCAGCTTTCTTTACAATGGTGACCTTTGATGTAGTTGTTAAGCACAGTAGGCACAATTCCCTGGACATCGCCTTGTCTGTCTTGGCAACACAACAAAACACACACACACACACACACACATGTGATGAAGAGTTCAGAAGTCTACAACAATATATCTCCAGGAAAATAAAATTTCTTCTTGCTTTTCCCAAAGTAGCCAGCTTCATCCAGGTTTAATCCCTCCATCTGGGTTTGCATTTGAATTTCTATGAAATTCATATCAATTGTTGTGCTTGGGTAAAAGAGAATGCTGGTTCAGAATAACAATTTATTTTTTTCATTTTTTTTTCACAATTTTTTTTTATGATCGTAAAGAGAGAATAGTATTGTTTAAAGACAAAGAAGTGACTATAGAAGAATCCCAATAAACGGGAAAAATAAAGAAATAAGTACAAATTGGGCGAATAGTAAAATATATACAGATACATAAAAGTCTGTATTACAATTACAGTATAATTATTGGGGTTTTTACTGGTTTTTATTGGCTTGTTGTTGGTTTTAATTAGAATTATTGGGATGTTCATTTAATATCTTCTTAATTTTTGTATTGTATGTTTTTATTGTTGTGAGCCGCCCTGAGTCCTTTGGGAGACAGGGAGGCATATAAATCCCAATAAACTAAACTAAACTAAACAATGAGCCTATTAAGGTTAGAAGTTGGAAGACAAAAACTATTGTATTATTACTGTTAGCATGGTGTAAAAAATATATTGACTAGCCATTACACTGTCCACAAAAATGTTGGTTGTTAAGGGAAAACTACAAATAAAACATATACAAAAAAAAACCCAATTTAATGTTTTCCTCCTAAAAGCTAAACATTTGCAAGCAAGTCAGGTTTGCTAATGTACCGGCAAGCCTCACTAAGAGCTTAAATTTCATTTTTGCAAAGTTTCAGTTCCTGGATTACCAGACTTTCTTCTGGCTGGTAGATATTTTAAGGTCTAGCTAAGGATTTTATCGGTCTGGTCACGGTATCTGTTTTTCTTCTTCTCTTGCGGGGATGTTCTCCTATTTTATAACCGATGGATTACGGGCAGTCCTGGACTTACAATCATTTGTTTAGTGACTGCTTGAAGTTACAATGAAGGCACTGAAAAAAGGGGATTTACAACTGGTCCTTGGGTTTATAGGCATCGCTTGGCAACTGGCATAATACTGGAGACATACGGCCATAATTGAACCCAAAATTTATGTTGTTCAGTAACAGATTTGTTCATGGCCTGTTTCTCCACATACAATAATAAATTATTTGTGAGCTGTTAACAAATTAGACTGTAGGTAGTCCTCGAATTACAACAGCTTGTTTAGTAACCATTGTGGCACTTAAGGAGGGAAAGAGGAGGAGGGAGAGAAGGAGACAGAAGGAGGGAGGGAGGAAGAGAGGGAGGGAAAGAGAGAGAGAAGGAGGGAGGCAGGGAGGGAAGAAGGGAGGCAGGCAGGGAAGGAGGAAGAGAGTGAGGGAAGGCGATGACAGAAAGAGAAGGAGGGAGGGAGGGAGGAAGAGAGTGAGGGAAGGAGAGAGAGAGAGAGAACAAAATGAAAAAAAAAACCCTAAGGCTCTTCCACATTCTGTAATGTTCCTATGAAGTTCACTGCTGGATAAAATGTGAGATCCTTTTTTTTCCTTACTCAACAGAAGCATGGAAACTCCTTGCAATAATTTCAGTTAGCTTCTTTCAATAAAAACCCACCTTAGTGGGTTGAAGTGAGGAGTAAAGGGACAGGGAGGGCTCCCTGTGAGCTTCCTGAGAAGAAGGGGAAAGCATCTCTAATGAATAAATAAAGAGCCATTATCCTCGAAAAGCAGAGTCCACACAGCCCACTATTTCTGGAAAGAAGTCAGAGGATAGATGGCTCCATGCATATATTTGACATTGCAGAGTTCAGGCTGAAAAGAGCATTGATTTCAATTTTCGGGCAGTCCTCAACTCACGGCCACCATTTCCGTTGCTAAGTGAGATGTGGGTGAAGCGAATTTTGCCCCACTTTACGATTTTCCTTGCCGCAAAGTGAATCACTGCAGTTCTACCGCTAGTCATACCCGTTGTTAAGCAAATCAGGTTTCTCCCCTCACTTTCCTTGTCAGAAGGTTGCAAAAGGGGATCATGGGAACCCCAAGACACTGCGATCATCATAAATATGAGTCAGTTGAATTTTGATCATGTGACAATGGGGAATATTGCGACAGTCATAAATACCAGTGCGATTCAACCGGTGTAACAACCGGTTCGGTGATCGCCCGCTTCGCCTGTGTGCACACCATTAAAAAAAAAAAACCATTTAAAACTGTTTAATAAATGTTTAATGAAATTTATTAAAAAATAAAAAAATCCATTTTCAGCTCTAATACTTACCTTCTGCTGCAGCCCCAGTGAGTAAAACAGCTGAGGCACGGCAAAACCGCTCTACCGTGCAAATCAGCTGAGCTGAAAAACATGGAAATAGAGGATAGACTAGGGCAGAAGCAGGTGGGTGGGGCCAAATGATCACCAAAACAACCAGTTTACCTGAACCGGTCTGAATCTGTAGAATCCCACTCCTGCTCATACGTGTGAAAAACGGCCATGTCATTTCCCAAATGCCATTGTAACTTTGAACAAACTGTTGTAAGTGGAGACCTACCTGTATAACTGGAAATAATGAAGCCAGTTCTGCTTAAGAGATGTAAATTCAGGGAGTAAACGGCATTTATTTCATACAATAAAAATGTACGAGAATGCCGTGGAAACTCTGCAGATCTAAATACCTCTTTAACAGTGGTAGGTTTCAAAATAGTTTGCCCCAAGTTCAGTGGGCATGGCCTCGCGCACAAAGCGCGCCCACCAAACACGCACTTTGCGCAGGCACAGAGGTTTTCTGACTTGCCTCCTGGAATTCTGTACTCTCCCTGTCACTTCAGCAGCTGATGCGTGGCATCTATTGTGCCATACAAAGCAGCTGCTCTCCAAAAGTAGGGAGTAAAGATCAGTATGTGAGCCCGGGTGGGCGGGCCCAACAGCAGCTCCACAGAGAGAAGCGGTTCGGTCTCGGCTGATCTTTGGCGCTATCAGTATGCCAGAACTGGGCTGAACCGGTAGAATCCCACCACTGCTCTTTAACTTAAAACAACATATTTATTCTATTTTACTCATTTATCTTTCATGCTTCTTAACCGTCCATCTGCCTCGGATTCAATGGCTTTATTTTATTTTTTTCTCTTTTAACCCATGACATGAAATAACCGCTAAGAGCGATTTCATGCAATTTTGGTTGGCAACAGGAAAAATTCTGGATGCAAGGCGCTGTGAAATATCAAGCGAAGTATCCTGCAATGTAGGTGTGTGTGTATGTGTGTCTTTTCTTTAACAAAACCTGGTTTACAAGACTCTTGATTTATTATTTAACTCGGGGGTTGTGTTGAGTTCAGCGGGGAAGCCTCCCTCCCTGTGGTTCTTTTGAGACCTGCCTGCATTTCATAGCATTTCCTGGGGATCCAAATGTTTTTCCAGGTTCCTTGCTGTGCATTCCTGGAGTCTATTTTCATAATTGTGCTCTGAGCTCATTAAAAAAATTATCTTCTGCCATGTTTATTTGTTCTTTCATGGAAGAAGCTCCTAGATTCCCTAGGACATAATTTGGCCTATAACAAATTTACAAAGTTTACAAAATTTGGGTTGATACTAAATGAAGACAGTAAGGGGTTCATTAGGATTTCTTTCTCGCTTTGTGATGAACATATCCTGTTTCCCCGAAAATACAACCTACCCTGAAAGTAAGTCCTAGCTTGAATTTGACATCTGTGCCCAATATAAGCCCTATCCACAAAATAAGCCCTGATTAAGATCCCACCCACTCCAGAGTGGACAGGTAAAAATTAAGCTAGAGTGGGGATGGGGGGGAGTTGGAGCTGCCCTATTATCTACCTTTGGACAGTTGTAGCCAGGCCTCGCACACCCTGACACTTGTCTTGCCAGCCCATTTCTTCTGCAGCCGGCAAGGCTGGCAAAGATTTTCCTGAAGGCCTCTGGAGCTCATAACAAAGCTCTGGATCAATCCGGAGTTATTGGCTGTTATTGGCTGCAGAGGCCTTCAGGAAAGCCTTGCTGGCCACAGAAGAAGTTCCTGAAAGCCTCTGACAGTAAAAAGGAGGCCAGGGGCGACACACACAAGTGAGGTTAGTCAGTGGAGGACATCCCCCGAAAATAAGACCTGGTGCCTTTTTTGGTGGCAAAACAAAAATTATTTTTGGGGAAACACGGTACAGGTAGACCACCATCAAACCCAACATTTCTGTTTTTAACCGAGACATTTCTTAAGTGAGTTCTGCCCCATTTTATGACCTTTCTTGCCATGGTTGTTAAGTGAATCCCTGCACTTGTTGTTAAGCGAATCTGGCTGCCACACTTATCAGATGGTCATAAATGGGGATTACATGATCCCGGGACATTGCAACCATCCTAAATATAAGTCAGTTGCCATGTTACATCACTACTCCTGAGTAGTAGCGTTCCTAGCTGTCCTTCCAAAAATTATAAGGTGGGCTTCCAGTCCTTGAAATACCACCCTGGAACCATAAAGATAACTTCTGGATAACTTCTTAGACCATCTTTAGTCTTTTAAGAAGCACTAGGAGGATTCAGGTCCTTCCTTGCCTTTCCCTTCTGCTCCTGCTAAATTGTTAAGCTCACAATGCCTTGGCTGTTTTTGTCCTGCCCCTGTTGGAATCTGATTCCGAGGGGGAGACCGAGCAGCTGACAGGGAGTGGGAGTGTGGCTCCGGTGGCTGTGGAAGAAACTGGGGAAGGGCACAGTCTGGCTGGGCATTCAGAGGAAGACCCGGGGCCACCCCCCTTTTCATCCTAGGGCACGCAGGGAGGAATGGAGAAGGGAGCAATGTGAGTTACGTGGGTTATGGGGGAGAAAAGGGCCCTGATTCCCTTCATTAGCTGCAGCTGGGAAAACAGGATAAAGAGGGTGTTTGTGCACAGCACCTTGCTGGAAGCAAAGTATGCATTATCTTTGTTTGTCAAGTCTTATCTGAGTTCTGGCATCCTCCCAACTGTGTGTGTTTCATTGTCTTTTGAGTTCTGCAAATCCTTATCCTGCCCTGTCTCATTAATTGCTGCAGTGTGGTTTGTGTTGATTTTTATTTATCATTTATATGTACTTTGGGTTCGGACTGAATTTCTTACCTTTAAAAACTGTTCTTGGGAGAGTTTTTTCTCCAGCCGATGATAACTGGACATTGGGGGCTGAGTTGGAGGTATTAAAGGGACTTTACCTACTTTTGTGACTTTGTTGCTTTTGTGCCAGGCCCGGTCATCACAGTTTTGTACTGTTGCAATTGCGGCCTATCCGAACAAATTTCCCCCCCTTTTTTTTACCCCACCCCCTTCCCCTTTGATGTGGTGACAGCAAGAAGGTAGCATTTGAAACCCGACTTAATCACACTTCCCAAGTGCTTGTTCTCCTGTTCTGAGTATAGAGCCACACCACCTATGGTTAAAATTATTGAGTGCCTGTGTGTGAAAACACCCCCTTCTGGTTTCTCTTTTTTTTTTGTCATTAGCTGCTCAGCACTCTTGTGTGGAGGAAAAACTCTAGAAAACAAACAACCTCCTGAAAGAAAGAAAATACATATTCCATCAAAGACCACACCGACTGCTGAGCTCAGGCAGATTCAACCCATTAGAACAGAGCTGGAAGGGACCTTGGAGGTCTTCTAGTCCAACCAAGCGGAAGACCTTAAACAATTTGAGACAAGTGGGTGCTAAAGGGTCTCCCAGTGATGAAGCACCCACAACTTCTGGAGGCAAGTTGTTCCACTGCTTAATTGTCCTCACTGTTAGGCAGTTTCTCCTCAATTCCAGGTTCCTTCTCTCCTTGATTATTTAGAATACAATAGAATAGAGTTGGAAGGGACCTCAGAGGTCTTCTAGTCCAGCCCCCTGCTCAAGCAGGAGACCCTAGACCATTTCAGATAGTTGGCTGTCCAGTCTCTTCTTAAAAACCTCCAGTGATGGTGGAGGAAGGAAGGAAGAAAGGAAGTTAGGAAGGAAGGTAAGAAGGAAGGAAAAAGGAAGGAAGGAAGGAAGGAAGGAAGGAAGGAAGGAAAAAAGGAAGGAAGGAAGGAAGGTAGGAAGGAGGGAAGATATCATAACAGAATAACAGAGTTAGAAGGGACCTTGGAGGTCTTCTAGTCCAGCCCCCTGCTCAAGCAGGAGACCCTAGACCATTTCAGATAGTTGGCTGTCCGGTCTCTTCTTAAAAGCCTCCAGTGATGGATCACCCACAACTTCTGGAGGCAAGTTGTTCCACTGGTTAATTGTCCTCACTGTTAGGAAGGTTCTCCTCAATTTCAAGTTGCTTCTCTCCATGCTTAGTTTCCATCTGTCTTCTTGTCTCACTTTCTGTTGCTTTGGAAAATGAGTTGGCCCCCTCCTCTTTGTGGTCACATGTGATGCTGTCCTCATCGGTTGTCCCGAGGTGAAATACGAGTATAATTCAATGAGTTATTATACGGACTATGGTAGCCTGGGGGGAAAGTCTCTAATGGGGATGAAACTCAACAACCGGCTTTGGTTCTTCTGTTGTCTGGTTCTTCTCGTTGTTTCTCTCCAACTTCTGCTCCTTTGGAAAGACAGAGAGGCCTCCTGTGGTTCCAAGCCCTGATTTGCAACTCAGAGACACAAACCCGCAGAATATAAAATTCAATCCCCTTTTGGAATTCCTGCCTGCAGGGTTGAAATGACAAATGGGTGTTTTTTTTTAAAAAATAGGATTCGTCTCAGGAAATCTCTCTTCGGAGCCAGCGCCAAGTTGGATAATACCAAAATAGTAGAAAGAGCTTCGTTGGAGGAAGCACCCATTGCCATTTTCTTACTCTCTTCAAAAATACAAGCTAGAGAGTGGAGGGGACTCTTTTAATTCTGAGCCAGGTTGGCCTGGGCTGTTTCATCAGCTATTCAGTTTGGCAGGGTTCAAAGCCAGCCTTTTTACAAGTGAAATGCTTGCTTGCTGTTGCCTGCATATTCCTTCCAGAAACGATATCTCTTTTCAAAGGCAGCTGGGAGGTAGAAGTCAAGGTAGCTAGAGCTGGTGAATAATGATGTGGCAGAACTACTTTGTTGCAGCAGCATTCAGAATATGGAGGGGGTTGCAGAAGGTGGAAAGGATTTTGTAGGTAACTCCAAAAAATATAAGTGAGAAGTAGTAGGTAGGTCTATGAGTGGGTGGGAAGGAAGGACCTTCCTTCCTCCCTCCCTCCCTCCTTCCCCCCTCTCCATTTTCCTTTCTTCTTTCCTTGTCTTTCCTTCTTTCCTTCTTTGTTTCCTTCCTTCCTTCCTCCTCCTTCCTTCCTCTGGTCAGTAGTCATCAAAATATACACTGGTCCAAGGCCACCAAATGTACATTTATGTCTGAGAATAAATCTGAGTTCCACTAGTCTTATTCTAGAGGTTCACTCAAACTATTGTATGGTCAAATGTGTATTGGGACATGTCCTCTTGGTGTTCCATGGGTCTTCCCAGGCTCCAGCACACAAGACAAGATAGGTATAACACCACACCAGGTGAATGAAGAATCACAATAACAGACTAAATTGACTGTTTCCTAGTATGATTTGATTGCTTATTGTACCCTGTGACTACCATGTTTCCCTGAAAATAAGACACTGTCTTATATTTTTTTTGACTCCCAAAAACACACTAGGTCTTATTTTCGGGGTAGGTCTTATATATTTATGGTGCCAAATAGTGGGTGTGAGTGTGTAGGGGGGGGTGTTTCGCGGGTGCACGGTTGCTCCCTGAAAAGTCTTCCTGGAACTGGAGATTTACACTAGGTCTTATTTTCGGGGTAGGTCTTATATTAGGGCAGGTTTAGAAAATAGTGCTAGGTCTTACTTTCGGGGTAGGTCTTATTTTTGGGGAAACACGGTATTATTAAGAGTTGTACCCGATGATTCTGGACTCTTGACGAATGTTATCTTTTCTTTTATGTCCACTGAGAGCATTTGCACCAAGACAAATTCCTTGTGTGTCCAACCACACTTGGCCAATAAAGAATTCTATCTACCTCTCTAACTTCTCTCAATCAGTTTCCATCCATTGTTTCTTGTCCTGCCTTGTGGTGCTTCAGAAAATAAGTTGACCCCCTCTTCCTTGCAGCAGCCCCTCAAATACTGGAACACTGCTATCAAGTCACCCCTGGTCCTTCTTCTCATTAAACTAGACATACCCAATTCCTGTAAATGTTTTCATCTGTTTCAGCTTCCAGCTCTCTAATCATCTTTGTTGCTCTTCTCTGCACTGTTTCCAGAGTCTCAACATCTTTGTTACATTGCGGTGGTCCAAACTGAATGCGGTATTCCAAGTGTGGCCTTACCAAGGCCACAGAGTCCCCAAGACCCTTTTCATTTGCTTTGTTTAATCCCAAGAAACTGAATCTTGGATTTGGGTTGTTGTCCATGGAGACTGTGGCTTTCACCGTACAGGCAAATATCAACGTACGGTACAATGGCTCCTCTTCACAACACAATCTGTAAAAGCGTCAATACATCAGTGTTCACAGATCTGCTGGCTATTTGTCTATGGGGACTGGTTTTCTAGTAGAAAATCAGTTTTTTGCACCTTGGTTACAAAGCCCGCCCCCCTCCCCCCCATGCAGAGATGTCTTCTTCTGAAATATTGTGTCTCCCAAAAAGGATTTAATTGTGTTGGGGAGATTCCCCAAATAGATCTGCAAAATTGCAGCTGTAATCAGTGGAAGAGCTTAAAATGAGGCTTGCCAGAAGGTAATTACAGGTTCTCAATGACAACAGGACAGGCTGAGCCTCCTGGAGAACACTTGTCACATTAGAGAGAAGACGGAAAGCCCAAGTAGGTCATGGGAACGGCCCCCACCCTGGGATAATGATAACTGTGTCTTTCCTGGAAGGTGATTCTTGGGCAGCATCTGAATTGAGCAAGAGTTGTTAGGTTATATTGTATTATAATATTTATATTGTTTCATTTAGTTTCCTAGTATGATTTTGATGGCTTACTTAGTATCCTATGGCTATCAGTAAGTTTGTATCTTACGATTCTTGATGAATGTATTTTTTATGTACACTGAGAGCTTATGCACCGGAGACAAATTCCTTGTGTATCCAATCACACTTGGCCATTGAAGAATTCTATTCTGTTCTGTTCTGTTCTGTTCTATTTTGTCCTGTCCTGTCCTGTCCTGTCCTGTCCTGTCCTATCCTATCCTATCCTATCCTATCCTATCCTATCCTATCCTATCCTATTCTATTCTGAATTCTATTCTATTCTATTTTTAATCTATTCTGAATTCTATTCTGAATTCTATTCTATTCTTTAATCTATTCTGAATTCTATTCTGAATTCTATTCTGAATTCTATTCTATTCTATTCTGAATTCTATTCTATTCTATTCTATTCTATTCTATTCTATTCTATTCTATTCTATTCCATTCCATTCCATTCCATTCTATTTTCCATTCTACTCCATAGATCCTATCCTATCCTATCCTATCCTATCCTATCCTATCCTATCCTATCCTATCCTAGTTGGGTGAACAGCTGGGTTGTCTATTGAGAAAGAAAAATGCAACCAAGCCGAAGTGGATCAAGATTAGATAAAGAATGCTGAATGTCTTCAGGGCCTCGGGATTTTTTAATTTCTTAATAAAAGGATGGGTTGAGTGACACACATCTTCGGGAGAAGGAGCCAAATGGGCTTCGAGAACTTCTCAGAAAGCTGTTATTACACAGCAAAGTTTCCTTTTGCAAACATGGCTGTTTGCTCAAAGGAAAATGAGATGTATGGAGTAGCTAAATCCAGCCTATGGGAGAACACTACTTAAACAGCTGGTACGTAGAATACCTATGGGGATACTCCTACTCTTGTTATCCTTTCTGAGTAGCTGGCTGTAACAGGAATTCTGCCAATGAAGAAGGTGTAATGCTTTGGATTCAGTTCCAAGTAGTCTCTTAGCCACCCTTTAAAGCAGCTGTAGACATGATCACTTTAACCAGTTGCTAACAAGGGCTATAGTTGTGCCCCAATCACTTTGAAGGGGCATTTTAGAATAAAATGCCAAGAATTGCATGGTCCTTCCTTCCTTCCTTCCTTCCTTCCTTCCTTCCTTCCTTCCTTCCTTCCTTCCTTCCTTCCTTCCTTCCTTCCCTCTTTCCCACCTACCTATCTTCCTATTTTTTTCCATCCTTCCCTTCTCTTCCCCCTCCCTCCTTCTCTTCCTCCCTCCCACCCTCCCTCCCTTGCAGGCTAATTCTGCCCACTGCCAACAGTTTGATTCTCACTGGCCCAAGGTTGACTCAGCCTTCTCTCCAGAGGTGGTATTCAGCAGGTTCTGACCAGTTCTGGAGAATTGGTAGCAGAAATTTTGAGTAGTTCAGAGAACCAGCAAATACCACCTCTGACTGGAGATTTTACAGTATCCTTCCCCTGCCATGCCCACCAAGCCATGCCCACAGAACCGGTAGTAAAAGATTTTTGAATCCCACCACTGTTTCCGTCCTTCTAAGATGGGTAAAAGAAGGAGTCAGACTGTTGGGGGCAAGAGGCTGACCCTGTAAGCTGCTTAGAGAGGACTGTAAAGCACAGTGAAGTGGTATATAAGTTGCTGTTGCTAAATGAAAGTATAATAATAGGCAAGTCCACGCCTACTACTAAGAAGATAGAACATTCGATTTTTAAAAAATATTCATGTAGCTGATCTTTGAAACAATATCTAAGACTCCTAAGAATCCTGTCTAAAGGATTTCAGAAAATTCCAGGAGGTGGATAGTAAGGGTTATAGGATTTGAGGGGTCCTTGAGGCTGCTTGAGCTTGGTTGTTTTCTTGCAGATGTTTCATGACCCAGGTAGGTAACATCATCAGTGCTAGAAGGGAGTGGGGGGTTAGAGAAGAGGAAGACTGAGGGATCCTTGGTGGTCTCTGAGTTTGATTGCTTTCTTGCAGACATTTCAAACTAGGTAACTGTTCAGAGTTTTGCAGTGTAAATTCAGCACCAGAAAAGTAAACACAGATGGCTGATGCTTCATTTAACATCTTTATAAACATATTAAGTGAATTTTACAATACCAGTTGTAGATTTCTCCAACATGGAGCAAACTCAAACGGAAGCAGACATGTTACAGGTTCAGAACCAGTAGCAACTCAACTTCAGCAGACCAGCAAGCAAGTTAGTTTCTCTTTCACTTTAGAGCTTAATATAGAGCCATGCCTAGGCTGCTTCTAGTTTCTGTTTCCAAACAGTCCTCATTGGCTGAATTAATTGCTATGCCTATTCATTGGCTGACCTGGTTACCATGCTCTATTCCAGTTCATGAATATACTCTGACGGTGACATCATCAGCTGGTAGGTTTTGTTTAGTTACCCAGAAGAATTCTACTTGCTTGGGCAATTCAGAATTAATAGCTCATATGCCTTCTAGCCCATTGCAGGATATCCTTTAATGAGGAAAATCTCCTGTGTGTGTCCTTGGATTGCCATTTGCTGTTAGTGTCCTCCACTGACCGAGTTCATGAGCTGCCTTATTTGATTACTAATTTGTGTGTAGTTACACTAAGTACGGATAAAAGAGAAAATTTGCAGCTCAGAATTGAACTGTGTGGTCCTTGGTGGTCTCTGAGCTTGGTTGTTTTCTAGCAGATGGTTCATTACCAAATTAGACAACTAAGCTCAGATGCCACCAAGGACTCCACAGTTACACAAAGTTTCAGGCCAAATTGTGAGATTCCTTGACAAGGAAGCTGTCACTGAATTCCTGAACTGGGAGACTTGATTGTCTATGAAGCTTCTCAGTCATCACCAGTCATGGTTGTGCTTTTTCCAAAAGGCAAGTGGACTTTGTTTTTTCTTTGAATATGGTTCACTTCTTATCCAAGAAGCTTCTTGTTCTGACCAAGGCTTCTGAGACCGTAATTAAGCACACGCTTAGTTAAAACAACTCTTGTTTCATTTCAACGCTGGGAATTATGTTCATTCCCACTCGTAATGAGTCCCAAACAGTCCCTCAAGATAAGCATCCACCTTTCTCTCCTTTGAATTGTTGTCCTTTGAATTCTCTCCTTTGAATTGCTGCCAACAACCAAAGTTAACCAAATTAACTGTAAAAACCAACCAAAGTAGAAAGTCCACACAGAGCTTCAAGGTTGAATCTGAACAGAGTGAACGACTTTGCTTCCTGCAAAGGTTTCTCTACCTTTGCCTTTCCTTTATGTCTTATGGGAGGGGCAATCACCTCCCAGCCTTATTCCCGAGTTGCCCTTTTTGTCTTAGCTGCTCTTGCCTTCTAGCAGCTCTGTGCACATGGGCACTGGGAAAAGGCTCCCCTTGTTCCTCTGCCTCGCTGCTGCCAGACTCGGAGGCTCCGGAGGCAGCACCCCACTCCCAGATGGTCCTGGCCCCATCTCTACATCAGATGCAGGACCCTCGTCTGAGTCCTCCTCAGACTCCCGGACTGGTCCCCGTTCTTCCCCACTGTCCATTCCGCTGCCCTCTGCACAGGCTGCTGGCGAACCACAACACTTCTTCAGCTCAGAACTGAAGAAGCTTCTTGAATGAGAAGCAAAACATTTTCAAAAGAAAAGCAAAAAAGTCCACTTTTCTTTTGGAAAAAAAAACCACTTTTGGGGTGGACCTGATTGTGTTTCCTTTTCATCAGTTGAAACCCAGCATTTTCTTTCTCATCCCCCTACTATTTTTTTGTGACCAGAGAACCAAGATATTATCTTCCTGAGATAATCTTTCTTCTTCTTAAAGGTGGGGCAGAAGTAATAAAAAGGCGTGAGTTTGCATAATGTCACTCAGGCATTCTAGAAAGCCCCAATTTTGTAGGCATAATTCACGAGCCAAAGCACATGCGTAATACAATATAGTTTCTGCCTTTTGGCAATCAATCAATCAATCAGAATAGAGCTGGAAGGGACCTTGGAGGTCTTCTACTCCAGCCCGCTGCTCAAGCAGGAGACTTTATATCATTTCAGACTAGTGACCGTCCAGCCTCTTCTTCAAAACCTCCAGTGATGAAGCACCCACAACTTCTGAAGGCAACTTCTGTTCCACTGGTTAATTGTCCTCATTGTAAGGAAGTTTCTCCTCAATTCCAAGTTGCTTCCATCCTTGAATAGGATGAATTTTGGAATTTTTTTCTTGTCTTGCCTTTGGGTGGTCTTCTTTGTGGCAGTCTCTGAAATACTGGAATACTACTATCATATATTGCATATATCAGCATATATTGCTGAGCACACTGGGCTGTATCCCAGAAATTGTAAGCCGCCCTGAGTCTTCGGAGAATCATGTCTCCCTAGTCCTTCTTTTCTCTAGATTGGTCAAACCCAAATCCCGCAACCGTTGTTCTTCATATGTTTTAGTCTCCAGGACTTTGATCATCTTAGTTGCTCTTCTCTCCACTTTTGCCAAAGCCTCAACATCTTTTTTGTAATGTGGTGACCAAAACTGGATGCAGCATTCCAGGTGTGGCCTTACTAAGATCATATAAAGCGGTGCTAATACTTCATGTGATTTTGATTTTATGCCTCTGTTTATACAACCAAGGATTTGGAACTTAAAAAAAAAACTAATTTAATTGGTGGGGTTTTTTCTTTCCTGGTCTTCTTGTTAGAAAAGACAGAACTTTTCTTAACCTTGTTAAGAAGAATAAAACTTGAATGTTTTGCGTTTGGCAGGGCCTTACTTCATAATAAATGTCCCCTTCTTTCCATTATTGATAAGAGTAATTACAGATTAATCTGTAAACCTGAACAAAACTCATTCTCCTTCTCTCTCCTTCTGAAGAAACTACCATTGTTTAAAGGGCAATTAGAAATGCCAGCTTTTGAACTTAAAAGTTGATTTACTTGAAATTTCGCATTTAAGCATGCCAAAGTGACTTGTTATCTGTGACTTATTTGTAAAAAGTCTCTTCTCACCACAGCTGTGAGTAATAAATTAGCTCACCTCGTTGCAAAAGTTCAGGAAATATCTCAATTTCCCTTTCTTTTCCAAGGCCTACATATGTGGAAAAAATTAACTGTCCTTTCACGCTAAGAAATGTATAATAGAAGAAAGATTGATGCATGTCTGTTTATTCCTGGGCATCTTAGTATTTCTTTTTTAAATTATAGTTTGAAATTTGGGGTCCTTGGTGCTCTCTGAGCTTGGTTGTTTGCTTGCAGACATTTCATTACCCAGTTAGGTAACATCATCAGTTGAAGAGGAGGAGGGAAAAAAAGACCATGGGGTGCAAAAGAAGCAAACAATGGACACTAATCAAGGAGAGAAGCAAACTTAGAACTAAGGAGAAATTTTCTGACAGTTAGAACAATTAATCATTGCAACAACTTGCCTCCAAAACTTGTAAATGCTCCAACACTGGAAGGTTTTAAGAAGAGACAGGACAACCATTTGTCTGAAGTGGTGTAGGGTTTCCTGCCTAAGCAGGGGGTTGGACTAGAAGACCTCAAAGGTTCCTTCCAACTCTTCTATTCTATTTTTCTCTCTCTTCTATTCTAACTTCTTCTCTTTAACTTCTTCTCTAAATTTGATGACTATCCTTCTCCATGACCATCCTTCTCCATGAATTCTGTTTATTGGAAACTGGTTGTGAAACTCAGGATGTTGTGTCCTGATGATCAGAGTTTTAAAACACAGCGACACCCCAAAGATTCATCGAGAAGACTCATAAATGTGTGTTGGTGGCAAAGCCCTCGGATGACAGGTGACCAGAGGATCCGGCGATGGCCATCAATGCTAGGATCAGTTGCAAAGTTGTTGTTGTTTTAAAAATAAATAAAGTAAAAACTTTGAACAGCCACCAAACAAAAGTGAAGATGAGTGGACAAGTGATGTTTACTTAGATGTATAGACCAAAGGTGGACAACCAAGGCACCTCCATCAGCATGGCTGAGATTGAGGAAAGTTGAAGAACCAAAAATCAAGAAGGTGTAAGGTTGCCTTTAACAGGGCAGTGTTGCGGCCCGCCAGCAACCAGTGGAAATGGCGGCAGACTCAGAGAGTGAGGAGGTTGGGAAGGAACATGGGCCAGTCCTGGAGTCTGGGGGAGGCTCTGATGAGGGCTCTGCATCAGAGGTAGAGATGGGGCCAGGGCCATCTGACAGTTGTCAGCTGTCTTTGGAGTCGGAGATCAGTGGGGAAGAAGAACAGCTGGAGCCTGTTCCTGATGTGCGCATGCACAGAGCTGACAGGAGAAGGGACCAGCTAAGGAACAAGGATCGATTTGGGAGTAAAACCACAGGTGGATGGTGAATGGCCCCTCCCACAGGGAATAAAAGAGGAGCGAAAGGGGAGTGGGGCTTTGCAGGAGACAATTAGTTTATTAGGGTGAAGATCTGTTCCTGCATTCTTGCCAAGCGTTGTCTGCTACAGCATGGTGTTTGGAAGATATCGGCCTTGTGAATGGTCCAGCACTAGAGGTCTTCAAGAAGAGATTGGACAATGAATTGTTTGAAATGGTACGGAGTTTCCTGCTGGAGCAGGGGGTTGGAGTAAAAGACCTATAAGTTCCCTTCCAGCTCTTCTGTAAGCAAGATGATTCAACCAAGATGATTCAACCTTTTGCCCATTTCCATCGGTGTCTTCTGGTGCACAGAGGGATCAGGGGGCCATCTGTTCATGGATCGGTGTCTTCTGGTGCACAGAGGGATCAGGGGCCATCTGTTCACAGAACGCAGATGTTTGCTTCACAAGTCATGGTGAGAAAAGTACATTCTGTGTAGTATATTCCAGTCTGCACTGGAGCAAAAAAAAGGGAAAGACATTAATAATGCCTTGCCAATGTCAGCTCTCAGTTCTTTTGTAATGAGAGTGTTTTGGAGGGCAGGAAAGAAAAATGGGTTCTAAAAATAACACTTTGCAGTAGAGCCTTGCGTTACATACAGTATTGCAGAATACAGAATAACAGAGTTGGAAGGGATCTTGGAGGTCTTCTAGTCCAACCCCTTGCTCGTGATGACCCAAAGGGGCGTGGCACAAAGGCAATCCAGTCAGAGAATCAGTAGGAGTCCTTTATTAGCTCCAACTTTGCCCCCAGTGTCCTGGTTACCCCTGTCCTGGTTACCTTCTAGGCTCACAAAACACAGGAACAGCCTTTAGCTGCAGAGAATCAAGTCCAAAACATAGTCAACAAAACTGTAACTATAAGTCCAATCAAGGCAAGATGAGGTAATTAGTCTGGCAGAGCAGGAGCAAGAATTCCAGATGTGAAGGCACGGCAGTAATTCAACACGATTGGGAAGACGTCAGGAACACAGATAACCAAAGTCAACACAAGATAAATTCATGTTTGCTCCCAGCAGCTGCCGCACTCAGCATGCATTTCTTTTAAACTCCCATTCCCAGGTGTGGCTAATAAAGGGAATCAGGGCCCTTTCCTCCCTCATAAGCCACGCAACCCACATTTCTCCCTTCTCAGTCCCTTCCTGCGTGCCCTAGGAAGAAGAATGGGTGGCCCTTGGTCTTTCTCTAAACTCCCTCTCCCTTGTTCTACCTCTTTCCCTGCTCTGCCCAGCCTGGACTTTGCCCTTCCCCAGTTTCCTCCACAGCCAACGGAGCCACATTCCCACTCCCTGTCAGCTGCTCGGCCTCCCCCTCTGAATCGAAAGGGGCATGACATTTCTCAAGCAGGAGAATTCCAGATAAATGGCTGTCCGATTTCTTAATGAAAACCTCCAGTGCTGTAGCACCTACAACTTCTCAAGGCAAGTTGTTCCACTGGTTTATTGTTCTCACTGCTTCTGTCCTTGATTCATTTTTATCCATGGCTTCTTGTCCTGCCTTCTGGTGCTTTGGAGAATAGCTTGACTCCCTCTTCTTTGTGGCAGCCCTGAGATATTGGAAGACTGCTATCATGACACCTCCCAGTCCTTCTTTTCACCAGAAAAATCGGGGAGGGAAAATTGGGAGCAATCTCTCCAGCCCCAAACAACAGTTAAACGATTGGTGTATATTTTTTGCAAAGATTAGATGAGTATCTGTATCATAAGTCATCTTCTCTTGTCTGCTAATGCCACCTGAACCACGATAAAAAGGGATCTTCCTCCATTTCTTTTTCCATCACGATGCATTTTAATAAAACAGGGGCCAGAATACATGGGAGCCTGACAAAGCTGCATGAAATTTATAACGTTGTGATCATACGGACACGTTTACATATAATTTATCAATTTTTGAGACCAGAATTTGAATTGTATCGCCATAGGACCTTGCCCGTTAATTTTTCTATATTGTTGTCAAGTGAACTTTTTGGGGGAGGTTAAAAAAAAAGAAAAGAATATATCTTAAACCCTGGGACAGCTTGTGATCAGTGCCTAGATTATTTTTGGTGCTGTTGTTTTCAATGGCCTGCCTCCAGCTATGTGAGCTGGAAAAAATTCCAGGAACTGGAGCGATATTCTCTCAAAATTTGTATAGCATAGTAACCTAAAAGTGCAATCCTGGTTTAGAAGTTAAGAATCATTTATGAGATTGTAGACTGCTACTTTAAGGCACTTTAAGGCCGTTTTGACTTGTGACCACAACTGAGTCCAGAAGTTCTGTTGCTAAGCAAGACGTTTGTTAAGTGGATTTTGTCCTTTTTCTTCCCACAATTGTTGTTAAGGGAATCACTGCACTTGTTAAGTTTTTTTTTTTAATTACATTTATATGCCGCCCTTCTCCGGAGACTCAGGGGCTTACAATTTTGGATGCAACCCAGTGTGCTCAGCAATAGCCTTCATTCCACTGTATATGCCTGCTTATTACTAAGCAGCATTTTTACAAAGTCAGCTTATTGCCCCCAACAATCTTGGGTCCTCCATTTACCTACCCTGAGAGGATGGAAGGCTGAGTCAACCTTGAGCCTGGTGGGATTCGAGCCTGCAATAATTATAGGCAGCTGGATCTTAAGAGCAGGCATTTAACAGCCTGAGCCACCAAAGCTCTTGCTATAGTAACATGGTTGTTAAGTAAATCTTTGCTTGCCAGAAAGTTGCAAAATGTGACCCTGGGACAGATCCTCTATCACTGCAAACATTTGTTCTTAATAATAATAATAATTATTATTTTTGGTACGTAGGTTTACTTCATTAGAAAACTCAAAAATGTTGGTAGCTTCCTTTCTTCCTTTTTCTCAGAAGGCAGCAGACCTGAAGCCAGGTTGAACCTCACTCAAGCAATCAGAATAGAGCTGGAAGGGACCCTGAAGATCTTCTAGTCCTACCACCTGCTAAATAGGAGATCCTAAATTTTCAGACAGGTGGCTGTCCAGTCTCTTCTTAAAAACTCCCAGTATTGGAGCATCCACAACTTCTGGTGACAAGGAGTTCCACTAGCTAATTGTTCTCACTTTCAGGAAATTTCTCCTTAGTTCTAGGTTGCTTCTCTCCTTGATGAGTTTCCATCCATTGTTTCCTGCCTTGCCTTCTTATTATTGTTTCTTACCGTGTTTCCCCGAAAATAAGACACTGTCTTATATTTTTTGGCTCCCAAAAACACACTAGGTCTTATTTTCGGGGTAGGTCTTATATATTTATGGTGCCAAATAGTGGGTGTGAGTGTGTAGGGGGGGTGTTTCGCGGGTGCACGGTTGCTCCCTGAAAAGTCTTCCTGGAACTGGAGATTTACACTAGGTCTTATTTTCGGGGTAGGTCTTATATTAGGGCAGGTTTAGAAAATAGTGCTAGGTCTTACTTTCGGGGTAGGTCTTATTTTCGGGGAAACACGGTATTATGACTTCTTATGACTGCATGAATGTAACTCTATTGCTTGTATTCTTGTGATTTTTTAATTGACTGTTTACTAGTATAATTTGATTTGATTTGATCACTTATTATTATGTTTCCTAGTATGATTTGATTGCTTATTTGTACCCTTTGACTACTATTAAGTGTTATACCTATGATTCTTGATGAATGTATTTTTCTCGTTTTATGAACACTGAGAGCATATGCACTGAAGACAAATTCCTTGTGTGTCCAATCACACTTGGCCAATAAAGAATTCTATTCTATTCTATTCTATTCTGTTCTGTTCTATTCTATTCTATTCTATTCTATTCTATTCTATTCTATTCTATTCTATTCTATTCCATTCCATTCCATTCCATTCTATTCCCTATTGATCTCTACTCTACTCCATTCCATTCCATTCTCCCTTCCCTTCATCTATTCTATTCTATTCTATTCTATTCTATTCTATTCTATTCTACTCTACTCTACTCTACTCTACTCTACTCTACTCTACTGCACTCCACTCCACTCTACTCTACTCTACTCTATTCTTCTGGTGCTTTGGAAAATATAAGTTGACCCTCTCTTCTTTGTGGAAGCTCCTCAAGTACTGGAATGCTGCTATCATGCCCCTCCCTCCCTTGGTCCTTCTTTTCTCTAGACTAGACATAACCCAATTCCTGCAACCGTTGTTCATATATTTTAATCTCCAGGCCATTAATCATCTTGGTTGCTTTTCTCTGCACTTTTTCCAAAGTCTCAACATCTTTTTTTGTAATGCGGTGACCAAAACTGGATGCTGTGTTCTTCACATCCTCCTAGTGAGGCTCCTAGAAGTGATGGATTTGCAAACCCCAAACCTGGAAGAGAATTTAATCCGGTAATTAAAAGGGAAAAATAAAGACACTCGTGCCAAGAATTGGTGCTTGGTTACAGGTCATCTTCGGAGCTAATACTTAACAAGCATTGTCCTCTGAATTATTGATCAAGCGGTTTGTTCCATGTGAGAATGCAGACGCCGTTTCTGAGTCACAGGAGGAAACTGGCAATGTGTGCCACTCGCAATCTGCCAGCGTGGAAATGTGGCCCGTGGCCTGAATAATAAATAACGGGGAGCCAGGGATGAAGTTGATGGCTTCTGAAGGAATTAGTGGATAGCGTTAATTGTCATTGAGAAAGAAATGGTCTGTTTCGTAGCTTGCTTGGGAAGAGTTTCCCTGTTGCTGAAGCGTTAAGACATTTCCAGATTTCTTGGAGAGGACAAGAAGTGAGATTGGGCAGGAATTGCGCCTAAGAATGGGGCTTTTAGTTGGGGTAGATGCTCAGATGCCCAGGATTATGGAAGTAAGTTTTAAGTTCCAGTGGAGAGTTTTCATTTGACTTAAAAGCGAGGCTTTAGTTATGTTATCTATGGATACTTATTTTGATTCCATTTTTTCTTTAGTTTCATTTGGAAGCTTATCCTTGTTTTATTCTGACAGGTTAGTCTTTATCTTCCCTTCCCCCTCCCCTCCCTCCCCTCCCCTCCCTCCCCTCCCTCCCTCCCCTTTCCTTTCCTTTCCTTTCCTTTCCTTCCCTTCCCTTCCCTTCCCTTCCCTTCCCTTCACTCTTCTTCCTTCCCTCCTCCACTCTCCTTCTTTCCTTTCTGCCCTTCCCTTCTTTTCCTTCACTCTCCTTCCTTCCTTCCCTTTCCTTCCTGTCTATGTTTTTTTTAATCTTATCAGTCTAGTCTAAAAAGCCATCGGCACATCGATTTTGTGATTGGTTTTTGTGCTGGTGAGTGACCGTAAGAAAAGTTGTTGACAATAAAACAGTGGCATTTTATTGTTCCCTTTTTGGTATATGTGTGCATGGGCACACCTTTAGTCACTTTTGACTCCCAATAGTATTGTACCAAAGGTGGGACTAGAATTTATGGCATCTCAGTTTCTAGCTTTCCTTCCACTGCTCCAAACTCTCATTTTATATAATGTATGTATGTATGTATGTATGTGTCTGCCTGTCTGTGTATTTAATTAAATTTATACTGCCCATCTCACCATTCAAAGTGACTCTGGGCTTTTAGAGCCCAGAATTACATACAATTGTGATGTATCTAACACAATTATTCCCCCTTAGCTATTTATTTTTCATTTCATTTTCATCTGCCTGAGGTAATTTGATATTCTGACTAATATTTATTCTTTGGATTATATGCCTTACAAAATGCAGTAGCGCACGGCTCCTCTGAGGAACAGGGAGTTCATGGATTTGGTTTCCTGTCCCACTGACTTCAACTACCGTGTTTCCCCGAAAATAAGACACTGTCTTATATTTTTTTGGCTCCCAAAACACACTAGGTCTTATTTTCGGGGTAGGTCTTATATATTTATGGTGCCAAATAGTGGGTGTGAGTGTGTAGGGGGGGTGTTTCGCGGGTGCACGGTTGCTCCCTGAAAAGTCTTCCTGGAACTGGAGATTTACACTAGGTCTTATTTTTGGGGTAGGTCTTATATTAGGGCAGGTTTAGAAAATAGTGCTAGGTCTTACTTTCGGGGTAGGTCTTATTTTCGGGGAAACACGGTATATTTTTGGAGGGAATGAGCAGGCTGAGCATGAGGGTGGGGTCAAATGGGTCATCAGTTTGGAATCTCTATGTTACCAGAAGAAACCCAAGCCTGGCTCCCTGTGAATTCCATTGACCCTTATCTAGCGCCAATTGGCCTTGACTGTTAGTAGATCAGATTCTTGTGTATCAGTTGCATGTAATAAACTTTTAGTGCTTTGAATTCAACTCTTGTTCCTGGTTCCTTGCACCTGGCAATTTTAAAGACTTTAAAGAATAATGGGAACAGTTTAAGGTAAAAGGCAAAGTTTCCCCTCACACATGCATGCTAGCTGTTTCTGGCTCTAGGGGGCGTTGCTCATCTCCGTTACAAAGCTGAAGAGCCAGCGCTGTCCAAAGATGTCTCCGTGGTCATGTGGCCGGCAGGACTAAACGCCTTCGAAGGCGTACGGAACGCTGTTCCCTTCCCACCAAAGGGGTCCCCATTTTTCTACTTGCATTTTTTACATGCTTTTGAACTGCTAGGTTGGCAGAAGCTGGGACCAGTAACGGGAGCTCACTCTGTGATGCAGCACTAGGGATTCGAACTGCCGAATTGCCGACCTTCCTGATCGACAAGCTCAGCGTCTTAGCCACTGAGCCACCATGTCTCTTCACATGGTGAACAGTTTGTTTTGGGCCAAATGAGCATTTTGGAAAAGATCACAAGAATTAAACTCAAGAATAGGGATGCTTCCTTTCCTGGTAGCTTCTTTGGTGTAAAAGTCCACTAGCTTTGGTGATCCAAAAGATAGCTGGTAGTTGTTGTTGGTTGTTGCTTTGAAAACAAAAAAATGTGGGGCAAAAAAGAATATTAAGCAAATTCTGGGACCATCTAGGGTTCCTCTAGCGATGAAATGTTCTGTGGTTTTACAATGCCATAGATCAGAAGAATGTCAGAGAATTAGTTTTCCCCGGTGGAGAATTCAGAGACAGCACAGAAAAAAAAAAGAGAGAGAAGGAATGCAGAATTTAAAATTGTGATGTCAAGGACTTTATCTGTAATTTTGACAATTTGTCAAGGAGGATGAGGAGAGATTTGTAGGTGGTAATGAAGACCGTGCTTAGTTGAGGGTTGGGTTTCCATTCACAAGCTTGTCATCAAAATTGAGAAGATTGAAGGGAGCTTGCTCTGAATTAATCTTCTGCACTCCAGCCTTGTCTACAGCTCTGTCCAATTTATTATGAAAACATATATTTGCAAGCAGGTGCTTCTTCTAGTGGGGGGAAAAATTTGTGTTTTGAATGAGAGCTCAGCTGCTTGAAACCTAAGTGGGCTGATCCCTGGACTCCTTTCCTTTCTTCTTTTTTTTCCACTGCTGTCTTCAGGTCAAGGTCTGGTTGCATAATTAAAAATTGAATTATTTATGGGAAGCCATTAAAGTGGGCCGGCTTGGCAGATTAGTCAAACCCAGCACAAGCATTACACAAAACCAAGAACTTAAATTATGTCTGAGGCGATTGCTTGGAAGCCAGGGGGCTGAGGTTCTCAGATGTTTAAGCACTTTGGATGGGGACAGTCAATTTTCATACTATTGTTTAAAAAACAAAATAACAGGATAACAGAGTTGGAAGGGACCTTGGAGGTCTTCTAGTCCCACCCCCTACCCAAGCAGAAAAGCCTATACCATTTTAGATCAATGGCTGTCCGATCTCTTCTTAAAAGCCTCCAATGTTGGGGCAATCACAACTTCTACAGGGAAGTCATGGTTAATGTTCTCACAGCCAGGAAAATTCTCCTTAGTTCTACCGTGTTTCCCCGAAAATAAGACCTACCCCGAAAGTAAGACCTAGCACTATTTTCTAAACCTGCCCTAATATAAGACCTACCCCAAAAATAAGACCTAGTGTAAATCTCCAGTTCCAGGAAGACTTTTCAGGGAGCAACCGTGCACCCGCGAAACACCCCCCCTACACACTCACACCCACTATTTGGCACCATAAATATATAAGACCTACCCCGAAAATAAGACCTAGTGTGTTTTTGGGAGCCAAAAAAAATATAAGACAGTGTCTTATTTTCGGGGAAACACAGTAAGTTGCTTTTCTCCATTGCTTCTTCTCCTGCTTTCTGGTGCTCTGGAGAATAGCTTGACCCATTCTTCTTTTTTTGTAACCTCTTACATATTGGAAGACTGCTATCATGTCATCGCTAGCCCTTCAGGAGACTGGAGGCTAATACACATAAAGAACGGTTGCTGGAATTGGGTATGGTTTGTCTTGTGAAAAGAAAGTCTCGGGGTGGCATGATAGCTGTGTTCCAATACCTTACGGGTTGCCACAAAGAAGAGGGCATCAAGCTATTCTCCCAAGCACCAGAAGGCAACAGACGGACACTAATCAAGGAGAGGAGCAACCTTAGAACTAAGGAGACATTTCCTGACAGCCAGAACAATTAACCTATTGCGGCCCCTGACCTCTGGAATCAGCTTCCCCTGGGACTCCGTCTGGCCCCTGACCTCCCGCCTTGGCCGTGAATTGAAGACCTGGTTATTTAACCAAGCCGGGCTGTGACCCTTTGGGGTGGTGGTGGTGGTTTTTATCATGGTTTTATCATGTACTTATGTAATTATATCTTAATGGGGCTTGTTAGTTTAATTCTTTTTTAATTATTTGTTGTTCTTCTTGTTTTAGTTGTGAGCCGCCCCGAGTCTTCGGAGATGGGGCGGCATACAAGTCTCATTAATAAATAATAAATAAATAAACCAGCGGAACAACTTGCCTCCAGAAGTTGTAAAATGCTCCAACGCTTGAAGTTTTTAAGAAGAGATTGGACAACCGTTTGTCTAGAATGGGGGCAGAAAAGAAGGAACAAATGAATGTCAATCACATATATTGCATCCAGTTTTGGTCACCATATTATTAAAAAGATGTTGAGACTCTGGAAAGAGTCCAGAGAAGAGCAACAGAGGATTGGGGGACTAGAGGCTAAAACATAGGAAGAACAGTTGCAGGAATTGGGTATGTCTAGTCTGATGAAAAGAAGGACTAGAGGGACAGGATAACAGTCTTCCAGTATTCAAGGGGCTGCCCCAAAGAAGAGGGGGTCAAGCCATTCTCCAAAGCACCTGAAGGCAGGACAAGAAGCAATGGGTGGAAACTCATCAAGCAACCTATAGAACTAAGGAGAAATTTCCTAGCTGTGAGGACAATTAACCAGTGGAAAGACTTGTCTTCAGAAGTTGTGGGGGCTCCAGGTTTTTAAGAAGAGACCGGACAACCATTTGTCTGAAGTGGTGTAGGGTTTCCTGCCTGAGTAAGGGGTTAGACTAGAAGACCTCCAAGGTCCCTTCCAACTCCGTTATTCTGTTTTATTTGTGAAATCAACCTATTCTCCAAAGCTGAACGCAAGACAAGAAGCCACGGATGGAAACTAATGAAGGAGAGAGTAAGGAGAAATTTCCTGACAGAAAAATAAATCAGTGGAGCAACTTGCCTTCAGATGTTGTGGGTGCTCCATCACTGGAAGTTTTCTATAAAGAAGAGGTTGGATGTTGTTTTAGATAAGGAGACGGGAATGGGAGGCAGGAAGAACTTAAAATGAGTAATGCAAGCACATCCTCAGCAGACACTGGTCCAGCCTTCACCTTTTGATCGATGTAGGCTTATCAGCAAAACAGATGATGGTTGGTTAGTTCTCCCCCCCCTCCCCACTGAGGTAGGCAGGACAGGATCACACGATCATGGGGATGCTACAATGGTCGTAAGCGCAAAACATGGTCACAAGTCACTTTTTTTGGTGCCGTTGTAACATTGAATGGTCACTAAATGAACTATTGTAAGTAAAAAATGACTCTTGTACCCTTTTTTTAGTAGGTTGGTTAATATAGTGTATTGGGACAATTTTGGAGCTGAACTTTTGGCTCAACATTTCAGTTTGCCTCAGTGATATTACATACGTGCTTTCTGGCTGCTTTACACGTTAATTACAGGGCTGTTCATAAGGGATGTGTAATTTGTACGGTGAACTCTGGATACCTTTCCGTGGTGTTTTCCAGACACCTAATTGGTGTCTTCTTTGTTTTTAAAATTGTGTTGTACATTGGAACCACAGCCTTAACACGGCATGGCTTGATTTCAAAAGCAGTGCAAAACCATGCATTATTAGCCTCTGGTTTGTCAGAAAATTCACTAATCCGAAGTTCTCCTAAATAGGAGTCTGTTTAGAATCAATATTCCAGGAGTCTGTTTTGAACAAATAGAATCCATATTCTAGGAGTCTGTTTTTGAATAAATAAAATCCATATTCCAGGAGTCTGTTTCGAGTAAATAGAACCAATATTCTAGTGAGAGAATATTAAATGAGAATTGATGTATGGGTAGTTCTTGACTTAGGGCCAGCCCTGAGTCTCAAATTTCTGTTGTTAAAGGAGACAACAATGGTGCCATGGTTTACAACCGTGTTGTAATTTTTTTTCCCCAATTCTGGAAATGAGCGGGCTGTCGATCTTGTGAATCCTAAAAACCACTGAAGATGGGGAATTGTAAGGATATAAAATCAATTCAGTAGCTCTGACTACTTACATAGTTCTAGTTCCTTTAAAGAAAAGTGTGTCAGCTGGAGTAATCGCACTGAGTGCCTCTGGACATAAGCTTCCCTTCTTTTATCTGCATTCTATTTGCTGACATTAGTCAAGAATTAGAGTCTATGCTTGCTTTAGATGTGCTTTAACAAAAGAAAGCATTCCTTGTTCTTTTTATTTGACATCACGTGAGATTATTTCATTGGGACTTTTATCTGTCTGGCAGGTTTCGTAAGTCTAATGTTGCAAAGAATGGAATGGGCTAATGTTCTCATGTATTCCTCTATGCTTGTGCATACAACAAACTCTTTTGCAGAAAGGATCATCCAGTATTTTATTTGAATTTATTAAATTTAAGGTTATCCCCACCAGAGGTGGTATTCAGCAGGTTCTGACCAGTTCTGCAGAACCGGTAGCGGAAATTTTGAGTAGTTCGGAGAACCAGCAAGTACCACCTCTGACTGGCCCCGCCAACCCCATCTATTCTCTGCCTCCCATTGAGTCCCAGCTGATTGGCTGGGTCTTCTTTGGTTGCCATGCACAGGAGAAGGGAGCTGGAAAGCAGGTTAGTGGGGGGGGAGGGAATGAAGATTTTGCAGTATCCTTCCCCTGGAGTGGGGTGGGAATGGAGATTTTGCAATATCCTTCCCCTGCCATGCCCACCAAGCCACGCCCACCAAGCCACATCATGCCCACCAAGCCACGCCCACAGAACCAGTAGTAAAATTTTTTGAATCCCACCACTGATCCCCACCTCATGCTTATCAATCTTGTCACATGATCTGTTTTTTTAAATTATGCTTTCTACTGAATTTTATAAAGAGTATAAATAACAGGAAAACAACACTTTTTAAAATGGCATCTCAAAGTAATCAAAGAGAACCAGGGTGCTTGGAAACTAAATAAAGCCAATGAAACAGGAAAGGAAAAGGAAAGAAGGAAGATAGACAATCATTTGTGGTGCCACAGGGAGCTGTTTTCAAGAGTCAGACTATGGTGATTTAATTGATACAGATTTCTGCAATTCTTTACCAATATTCTGTAAAACATAAATCTGCATTTCATCGACACAGACATATATATTTAAATAGGTATATTGTTGAGGACCAAAGGCATTTGGAAAAATATAAATATTCAAAAATTATAATATAAATATTTTTACAGTTCAAATCCTGTGGTGATTTTATTGAGACAGATTAATTCTGTATTAATATTTTGTAAAATATCTGTATTTCATTGATGCAGATTTATATTTTTGAATATTTATCATTGTTGAAGTCCAAAGGCCATTGGACTTTAAAAATATAAACATACTAAAATATAAATGTGAATGTTTTTGAAGTCCAAATCCTATCATGTGGAATTCTTTTGGAAGTTAATATATTGCAATCAAGCTGATTATCTTCAGATTTACCTCCAAGATAGATAAAAAAGCATAAAAAAATAATTAACTGAGTAGGTCTAATGACCAGACGTACTTACTTAAAAGTTTTTTTCCCCCTTACTATTTTAGTCACCATCTATCACGTCCCAGATCCTAGCAGGAAGAGAACTCAAGTTAATTAATCCAAATGAAGAATGGATATTCCTATTGTGATGGGAACCCCACAAGAGTCAACAGAGGAATGGAAGATTAATTAGATGTATTTCATATGCATAGAAAGTGGGAAGATAGGCCAGGAGTTTGTTTGTCATTTTTCGGTTTATTTATTTCACACGGCATTGGCAGAATACAGCCTGAATGCACAAAATTCACAAAAAACACCATATAAGATGGGTGGCAAAACATAAAACCAGAACAGTGAATTCTTTTAAAAAACACGCAATATGAATGAGAAATAAAATTAAGGTTAACATTAAATTATGTATGAGCAGTTACTAGACTGGGCTAAGCCCACGGTCCAGATCAAGGCTCACCTATCTTTTGGACCTCAGGGACCACCAAACTCATGATTTTAAATCTCGTGGACCAGAGACCCTGGGAAAATCCAAAAAAAAAAAAGTCTGCAGGAAAATTCCCCACCCCGTTTTCCTACTGATCGATCGTTCTTTATCTGGGATCACAGGATACTGTCTCCAGCTCCATTCTCAGGGGGAGAGAGAGAGAGAGAGAGACTTTGGGCTTCATGCAAGGAAAGCAGCAGAAGCCGCAGAAGTCTTTCTTTCTCTCCCCCCAACCCCGCCAGAAATGAGTTTTTGCCAGTGCAGCCTCTTGGCGCAGGAGGCCTTGCAGGGTCCCAAAGACTCATTTCTGGCAGAGTTTGGGGGTGAGAAAGAAAGACTTTTGCTGCTTTCCTTGTGTGCAGCCAAAAGCAGAAGAAGAAAGAAGTGGAAAGAAGCAGCCCGGTGGCCAGGCCAGGTGTGTGAGGTGAGTGGGGCAAGTTTCCCCCCTCCACCCTTTCCCCCTCCCCTCACTACCTCGTGTTGTGTGCAATGCAAGCAACACAAGCCTTGTGTTCCTGAGGGCCATGTGGGTGGCGCAGCCTTGTGCTCCCACGCAGCCTGGATTAATTGCTTTGGGGATGACATTTCTCTGCAGACCACCAAAATTTTCTCACAGTCCACCAGTTGTCCATGGCCCACTGGTTGGCGACCACTGGTCCAGATCATTTAACCATTGGGCAGCAGTGCCCTTGAGATGATGTAAATGATGATGAGGGACATTTCTGAGGTGGCATTCTGTCACAATATGAGGTAAAATTTCTGGAATATTCCCACAGTCACCATTAGGATTATCAACCAATTCCCATTTCTATTTCCAATACTGGGTAGTTCTCAGTTTATGACCAAAACCGAGTGCAAAATTTCCATTGCTAAGTAAGACATTGGTTAAGTGAGCCCCATTCTATGACCTTTCTTGCCACTGTTGTTAAGCAAAATCCCTGCCGTTGTTCAATTAATAACATGGTTGTTAAGTGAATCTAGTTTCCCATTTATGTAGGCTAAGTGAAGATTTTGTTGAGTTTTACCCTGTTTTACAACTTTTCGTGCCATGTTTGTTAAGTGAATTGCCACAGTCCTTAAATGAGTCACACGGTTGTTAAGTGAATATGGCTTCCTGGTTGACTTTGCTAGTTAGAAGTTCTCCAGAGGGGATCACATGACCCCCCCCCCGGGAACACTGCGACAGTCATAAATATGAACCACTTGTCAAGGGCCCAAAGTTTAATCATGGGGGTGTTTATCATAAGTGTAAACAAAGGTTATGAGTCCCTGTTTTCAGTGCCATTGTAACTTCGTCACTAAATGTTGCTTATTTAGTAAATATAGTTTATTTAGTAACGTCACTAAATAAATGATTGTAAGTGGAGAATGTATCTTTATGTATTTTATGGTTCTTGATGAATGCATCTTTTCTTTTATGTATACTGAGAGCATTTACACCAAGACAAATTCCTTGGGTGTCCAATCACATTTGGCCAATAAACCTATTCTATTCTATTCTATTCTATTCTATTCTATTCTATTCTATTCTATTCTATTCCATTCCATTCCATTCCATTCCATTCCATTCCATTCCATTCCATTCCATTCCATTCCATTCCTATTTCTATTTCTATTTCTATTTCTATTTCTATTTCTATTTCTATTTCTATTTCTATTATTTCTATTTCTATTTCTATTTCTATTTCTATTTCTCTACTCTTCTATTTCTATTTCTATTTCTACTCTACTCCTACTCTACTCTATTCCCTCTACTCTCCTCTCTTCACATTCCCTATTCTATTCCACTCTACTCCTCTCCTCTCCTCTCTTCTATTCTCTTCTCATTCCCTATTCTATTCTATTTTCTATTCTATTCTATTCTTCATTCCAATATCTATTCTATTCTATTCTATTCTATTCTATTCTATTCTATTCTATTCAATTCCACCTGTATGAACACCTGCCATGGTTGGTTCAGATCCAATTGAGGGCTGTCCTCGGAATATCAAAGCCAAATGGACATCGTTCTGCATCACTTTTCATTTTTGATGTGTGCACCCTTGTGTGTGTATGTGTGTGTGTTTCTGTGTGCAGATATTCTACATTTTTTGCAATGCGATCTCCAATCCACCCAATAAAAAAAGCAGGGCCTAATCTCTCAGTGAGATCCTTAACTTCTCATTTGGAGGAAAATCGTCTCGTCTTCCTCTTCGTTGGAAACCGAAATGACAAATCTGTCTCCGCTTCTTACTGCAGGATTCCCCAATGGGATTATAATTATTTCAGCCTCGGGCTGAGTGAAATGAGAGGCAGGCTTTGGAGGCCTGCATTGTCTCCCATTAATCTTGTAGAGTAGAAGTTGATGAATGCCTCATGTCCACTGTGGATATATATATATATATCGCCTTTTCTTCCCTGCCTTCAGATCTTTAGTGCCTGTCCCCTTCGCTGAACAGAGTTTTAACTAAAGTTCACTGTCTTTTTAATGCCCCAAACAGAATATCCGTGTTTGTCTCTGCTGTAGATTGATGTGCCAGTAGATTAAACGCAAACAATTGAGTGGTTTATTTTTAGTGCAATGTTTATCATTATTTCTAATATTATTGGCCCTTGCCAACTCTGTTGGTCTGGGCAATTATTTTCCAGAAAAGTCTCTATTTAAAAATGTGCTTATTTCATAATTCTATTGATAGGCCTGCTGTCATCTAATCAGTTCTTGGTGGTTTAAGCCAGAGAGAGAGAGAGGGAGGGAGGGAGGGAGGGAGGGAGAGAGAGAGAGAGAGAGAGAGAGAGAGAGAGAGAGAGAGAGAGAAACACAGGCATACGATAAAAAGGCAATTGAGCCATTAATCGATAAAAACACCCAGGAAAAAAATAACTTTCAAATTACAAGATTTCAGCCTTGGAACAAACTTTGTAAACTGATCTCTCTCATTTTTCAGGGTTCTGGAAAACTCAATTCCTCTTGTTGTTATCTGGCATTTTAGTTAACTCTAATAAACATATTTTCCAACTATGGAGAGAAAAAAGATAATATTATGCTAGACTCAATGGCTGAATTTACATAATGCACTTACTGTTTGAGGTTACCACAGTGCTGAAAATAGTGACTTTTCACCCTTATGACTGTTGTGGCTACCCCATGGCCAAGTCTAGTGATTTGGTTAATGAATGTGTCAAAGCATCATCAAATGGGGCAAAAGTTAACAACCATCGTTGTTAAGTGAAGCATGGCAGTTGTTAAGTTAGTCACATGGTTGTTAAGTCAATCTGGCTTTGCTTGTCAGAAGGTCACAAGAGGGGATCTTGGGATGCTGCGCCCGTCATAAGTGTGAGCCACTTGCCAAGTGTCTGAATTTGGATCACGTGCCCATGAGGAGGCTGCCTTAACAGACGTAAGGTTGAAAAATGGTCATAAGTCGGTTTTTTGGTATTGTTGTAACATGGAACAGTCACTAAACGAATGTGTGTAAGTTGAGGATTACACACATGTAAGCCTTTCCTGTGATGACCCAAAGGGGCGTGGCACAAAGGCAACACAGTCAGGTAAGCAATAAGAGTCCCTTTATTATCTCCAACTTTGACCCCAATGTCCAGTTAACTTTGGCTGGAGAAAAACTCTCCCAGGAACAGCCTTTGACTGTAGAAAATTCAGTCCAAAACAAAGTACACACAAACTATAACTAAAAATCCAAACAAACCAAACTGAAGTAATTAGCTTGACAGGGCAGGAGAAGGAATTTCAGACTTGAAAGCACGGCAAAACTCACACAGTTGGGAAGATGCCAGGAACACAGATAAGCCACAACAATACAGGATAACGTCACGTTTGCTCCCAACAGCTGGCTCCACACAGCTTGCCTTTTTTTATACACTGTGTTCCCAGCTGCAGTTAATGAAGGGAATCAGGGCCGTTTCCTCCCCCGTAAGCCACACAATTCATGTTGCTCCCTTCCCCATTCCTCCCTGCATGCCCTAGGATGAAGAGGGGGTGGGCCTGGGTCCTTCTCTGAATTCCCTCTCCCTTGTTCTACCTCTTCCCTGCTCTGCCCAGCCGGACTTTGCCCTTCCCCAGTTTCCTCCACAGCCAGTGGAGCCACACTCCCGCTCCCTGTCAGTTGTTCATCTTCCCCCTCTGAGTCAGATTCCAACAGGGGCATGACACTTCTGATATCAACATGTGACTCAGAATGTCACTTGAATATATCAGAGTTTGTCTCTTCTTTTATACAGAAACTCTTTAGGGAAATGCATGCGTTGCCAGGCTCACTGATGAGAAAAACATGCAACCTAGTGCATATTAAACAAGGTGACATCAAATGATGTATAGTGTATATTATAAAACTGCACACCAAATGCATAGTGCTCTTTTAGCACCTCAAATTTTATTTATTTATTAACCAGATTTATGCAGCTGTCCGTTTCCTGAAAAGGAGGCTCTGGGCAGCCTACCACAATAAATAAAACCGACAATCTAAAAACCAGTAAAAAAAGAAAAGAAGAAATCTAAAAGGTCACTTTAATAAATAGCCTAGAAACAGAAACACTAACCCTGGTTGAAAGGAAAATCAAAATAGCCCCCTCAGCAATGGAGCCACAACCTTAAGCAGCTTGTGCAGTAGAATATACTGCATAATCTGTAGAATCTTTCCTGAAGATTAAATTGCAATAGAAATGGAAATTATTTAGATTTTAAACCTGAGAAACCTGAAGCGATGATAATTTTACAATAAAATCTATATTTTATTGCAAATTATTTAGTGGGAGGAAGGTGGATTTATTGACAAAGAGCTGTAGAAGTTTTAATATTTATGGCTCAGTATTTCTGTAAGGTAAAATCGGATCACTAATTAAAGGTTTGAATCTTCATTTGATTATTTAACGACAACAGAGTAGCCCCAGTAATGAATAAATAAGGCATTTCCTTGCTAACAAAGTCCTTCTGATTATATCAGGTTTCCAAGGATAGAGAAAAAGATGGAGCTTTAATTTGCTTCAGCTATCTGGATGGTCTGGCTATGAATCCATTTCTCATTGGAGAAAAAATGCCATTAGCTAAAAACATCTTTGGTTGTTTCCTTCATGAACACTGAGAAATACTTGGAATATTTTTTTCTATTTTGCAAAAGAACAAGAAAGGAAAGGAAGAAGGGAGGGATCGAGGAAGGAAAGAAGATTGGAGGGATGGAGGGATGGAGGAAGAAAGGAAGATGGGAGGGAGATAGGGAGGGAGGGAAGAAGGAAGGAAGACACAGGAGGGAGGAAGGAAAGAAGGAAGGAAAAGGAAGGAAGGAAGATGAGAAGAAGGAAGGAAG
>CM019159.1:3478757-3528757 GCA_009733165.1 Naja naja
GATGGTGGACTTAAGCTATTATTTTCTCCATTAAAATGTTTTATATAAGTCAATTTTACTAGAGCAAACACCAGTGTAGATGTGTTGGGTGTATAACTGTAACTAACCCATTATAAACATGAGTATAGGAAGTTAAGATAGCAAGGAGGCACCTAATTGAGAACATAAAGAAGCCACATAAGTAAATTTTATTTCACACCTCTAACTATCTTATGGAGATAACAGAATAACAGAGTTGGAAGGGACCTTGGAGGTCTTCTAGTCCAACCCCCTGTTCTGGCAGGAAACTCTATGAAAGCAGAAATTGGACTTTTGATGGTGAATATAGGATCATCACTTCTTTGGGCTTCTTTGCATTATGCAAAATAGACCACCACAACAGAGACAACGTGCAAATGTTTCTCAAGTTCAACCATCACTCAGCTTCGTGGGTGTTCTCTTTCCCATCAATCATCATGCAAGTTAATTTAATCAAGTGTGGAAAGAAGCATCTTCCATATTTCAATTCTCTAGAAACGTCTTTCATATCAAGAGACTAAATGTCATCCATGATCCAAAGCAGGGCTCTCCAACCTTGGCCACTTTAAGCCTGGAGGACTTCAACTCCCAGAACTCCCCATTCAATTAGCCTGGTTTTTTTTCCCTCCTTCTCCCCAAAGTGGAGAGACTGAAGAGGAAGGGATTACAAGAGAGTTAAACAGGCATAGAGTTGAAGTCTTAGTGAAGCTGGCTGGGGAATTCTGGGAGTTGGAGTCCACCAAAGCTTAAAGTGGCCAAGGTTGGAGGCCCCTGATCCAAAGGACAGCCTCTCGCTTTGATTGCAGTTCCTCCACCCAGCGCAACTCTACATTTTATTTCAGCCTGGCATCACAGTTTCTGAGAAACACATGCTGGAATGGATCTGAAAGGAAAATTAAAACCTGGGTTGTCCAGATGTATTTGAAGAAGCCTGTGAAGTCAACACCGTTGGTTTTATGGAAATACCTGATTCAAACCTTTAATGAAAAAATCATTTCCTCTTAACTATGATAACATTTCCTGGACTAAAAATTATGCAGAGAAAAGCACTAATTGCTTTTAAGGAGCTTAGTTCTGGAGTTGAATTCAAAGCACCAAAATTTTATTATTGGTACCTAAATAGAAGAATCTGATCACCTAATGGTCAGAGTTAAACTGGCGCTAGATAATTCAACGGAATTTGTGAAGGGCTGGAAAGTTGGGTCTTTTGTGGCTCTGCAACGATTCCAAACTGATGACATATTTGACCCCACCCTCTGGCTCCGCCTGCTCTTCTCCTACAGTCATCAAACCAGGTGGATATTACCAATGTAGGTACAAGGTCTACCAAGATTTACCTGGTACAAAGGCAGGTACAAGTTTGCCAAGCTCTAAACATTATTTAGAAATTATAGTGTTTAAGTACAAAGGGGAAGGTGATACATTTAATAAATGCACATGTTTTCTTTGTATATTCTTGGAAATGATGGGGCATACATCCATCCTGAATAATAATTCTTCTTCTTCTTCTTCTTCTTCTTCTTCTTCTTCTTCTTCTTCTTCTTCTTCTTCTTCTTCCTCTTCCTCTTCTTCTCCTCCTTCTCTTTCCCCTTCCCCTACTTCTACTTCCTTCTACTTCTACTTCTACTTCTTCTTTTCCTCCTTCTCCCCCCCTTTTATTTCTGCCACATTCTTTGATTTTAATTTTCTGCTGTTTGGGGTAGTATGGAGGGCTTTGACAGATGATGTACATTTCATTGTACTTTTATTTTCCCACCACATTGAGGGCTGTAACCTTCCCGTCAAGCGACATGAGAAAGAATGCAAGATTCAGCCTTAACCACACTTGGCTTCTAACCTTTGCTACAGCCAAAATATGGCTTGGAGGCTTAGCAAACTGGTCCCTCAGTTTGCAAAGCAGCGACCACTTTGGGATCCTCAGGGGCTCCCCAAGGTGTCTCGTGCTAATCTGCATTTCAGGAGTGGGCATACAAGTAAAATATCACTCAGTGACTAGGGATGCTTTGCGAACTGTTTTAAAACTCTTCCGGTTCTTAAAATGGCTCTTTTTGCTTAACACCATGGTGATTACACGTTTATCTCTATATTTAGGCTCGGGAAATTTATGCTTGGAACTATAATGCATTAATGATGCCAAATTTGACTTCCAGCGTGCTTTGAACTCCCACTGGGACTCCTTGATTTTTATTTTTTTTGACACATGTGTGGTGGATATTTTGAGTAACCGCTATAAATAATTTCAGCCCTGTGGGGTAAAAGAGAAAGAAAGGAGGAAGAGAAGAGGTTTAGGAGTGGTTGAGCTTTTTTAGCATATTGTTTTTACAAGAAGGAGCTAATCTGTCATTTTCATGGCTTTAAATATTAATCTATAAACACTCTAAATACTCTTCTGCCCGCCCACTATACAGTACATGTGTCTTTACAAGTACACCTTTCCTAACAAGCATCTCCGTTCAGAGTAAAAATAAACATGAAATCAGACTGGAGAAATAACCAAGGGCTCGGAAAAAAAACGTTTGCAATTTTGAGCAAGTGAAGACCAGTTCAAATCTGACAGAGTTGTACAGCTAGTCCTCCAGTTATGACCACAATTGGGCCCCAAACTTCTGCCGTTAAGCGAGACATTTGTTAAGCGAGTTTTGCCCCATTTCATCATGTTTCTTGCCTCAGTTTTGAAAGGATTGTCCTGCCCCTGTTGGAGTCTGACTCCGAGGGAGAGATGGAACAGCCGACAGGGAGTGGGAGTGTGGGTCTGGTGGTTGTGGAGGAAACTGGGGAAGGGCACAGGCCAGATGGACATTCAGAGGAAGACTCAGGCCCATCCCCTCTTCATCCTAGGGCACGCAGGGAGGAATGGAGAAGGAAGAAACATGAGTGGTGTGGTCTAGGGGGGAGGACAGAACCAGTAGTAAAATTTTTTGAATCCCACTACTGAACCATTCATTTAGTGACTGCTCAAAGTTACTATGGTACTGGCATACATCAAAAGGTATGAAGGATTTAATTTGGCTATGCTGTGCCTTTAGGTTTACCGTTCATTTGTGTGTATCTTTTTAAGACGGGTAGAGATATAGCATCTAAATAATATAACTTCAAGAATATCTTTGTTTTCTGTAACCTGTTCTTGTGTGCAGTGGTTTTTTAAATATCCAGCCAATGTAATTTTTTAAAGAAAAAAATAATCTGCTTTAGCATTCTCAATGCTGGATTTCTACAAATGTGATTATTTCTTGTTGAATGATGTCATTTTAGGGAAAAAGGATGGAACATATGTTCTTCCTTCCACTGAGTCATGGATTTTTCTATTTACTCAGCAAAATATCTCTGGTCTTCTAGTGGTAAATTGTAAAACTTCTCTTTCATTTGTTCATGGTTTAGCAAGGCCATTCTCAGTGACGGATGTTAGGCATGAACAACTAACATGCAAAGTTTGAATTAACTACTTTACTATGTTCAGCCTATAATACAGGAATCTTCCCAGTTTGGCAGCCTATGCCTGGGAATGATTAGATAAGGCTCCAAGGAATTAAGAACATCAGCCCTAACCTAACCCTTTTATAGTGGTGCACCAACTCAAGCTAGCTTCATGCTTGTTCCCTCCTACCTGCACTTCCCAACACAAGTTGTAACAAACAAATGAATATCAATTAATTACTAAGATCAAGAAAAGAAGAGGGAAAAAAGTTCGAAAGTAAACCACATGCTTAATCTGTTTTGTGATTTCTGGTGATGTCACAAGAGTCAAATAGTATAAATACACTTCAATGTTCTTTTTTTAAATTATTGCTTATTTTAACCTCAGCTATTTATATATTAATTAAAAGCAATTTTTCCCCTCATCCTGCTGCCTGCTAAAGATGTTGGAATTACCATATTGAGAATTTTAGAAATGCTGGTTCCAGTAGATGAGGAAGGAGCAGAAAACTGACAAAAAGCAATTCATTAGAACAAGATTGGGCCTGTAATTTTTCGCTTCTGAAAGCGGTTGCCTATTTTGGCAATATATTGCTCTGGCTATACTTAAATTAGGAATCCAAGGAAAAAAATAAAGACGGAGGAGCGTTATAAATAATATTTTAAGCCTAATGTGTTTAAAAGTGATTTTCTTCTCCATGCTTCATAGACTCTGAAACAATGCCATTAATTATCTTGGTTAATTCCTGCCCTCAATAGGGTTTGGCTAATTTGTTATCTCAATTTAGTCATTTGTGGATCATAAACCACACTGAGTCAGCTGAAATGGCATTGCTGATCACTAGTTTACTGTCCCTTTTTAAGGAAACCCTCATTAAGAGTCAAGTTCTTTATTCCAGTAATGGATTAATTAAACGTTTTGTAATTGAATGAATTACATCCATTTACAGTACGTGGTGCTTGGGAAGCATATGGTCTTCCCAGAGTTGATCTGTGTAAAGATGCCCACGTGGGTTACTAGCAATGGAAAAAAATTGGAGTAGCATTTGGTAGTCTTCTTTTGTTGTCCACAAAACATTTAATTGTGAAGGCTGCCAAGTTATTCAGAAGCAGGGGATGGGCTTATAAGAATTCTGGAAAGTCAACTATTTTCCATGTATAAGCAACATATCCCAGAGTACATCAGACTAGAGGTTTCTCTTTTTCTCTTTCCTTTCCTCCATGAAAACCTTGGGCTTTGGTTGGTTTTTCAAAAGCCACTTGATGTATTTGTGTTGGGTGTTCAAGAAACTCTCCCATTATTGCAGTTATCTTTATTGCCAGAATAAAGGCGCCTCTAAAACACAGCTATAGCACCAATTATTGTAATTGCCTCTCTTAAAACAGATTTGCAGATGCTAAGGTTTCTGTTTTATTTTTTTTAATCAACTTGCATTGACTGCTGTAACTGAAGAATTGTTAGGGCTCAAAAATTAGCAGCAATTTAGAAGAATCGCTGGAGTTGTAGCATGAACTAAACGGCAGGAGGCAACCTGTGTTTGTTATGAGCTGTGCTCCAGAATATGACACAGGGTGGCAATTTGGCAAGTAATTTGGGTTGTTGTAATAGGGGACAACTGATTCAAATGCTTATAAGCAGCAGCATGAATGGGTCCTGTGTGGACGGAGGAAATATAACTCTTTTGATTGTTCCAAAGAAGTCACGGGTTTTGAGAAGGTTTTTTTTTTTCAATTTATCTCCAGATAAATTTGGCAGAAAACCCTTCCTTCTCTTCACCCAGGAATGTCTATGGAGATTCTCAGTCATCAGGTCATGGCTGTTCTCAAGATGCTTTCTTTCAGCAGGCAACTGGACTTTCTTGGTTTTTCCTTGAAGATGTTTTGCTTCTCATCCAAGAAGGTTCTTCAGCTCTGACTTGAACTGGAGACGCTTCTTGGATGAAAAGTGCAACGTCTTCAAGGAAGCACAAAGTCCAGTTGCATTTTGGAAAAAGCACCTTTGAGACTTCCTAGTGACGGCTCAGCCAGGTATCTGTATATTATTTGTTCACATAATATACTCCACTTTACTTGGCCCTTGGTCTCCTGAGTTTGCTGCAGAGGGTCACGAAATTGCAAAGGGATGGTTTTACATCTGTTTTGTTCAATCTCCTACTGTCCAGAATTTCAGCTTCTACTAGGACTAGAAGTGACATGATAGCAGTGTCCCAATCTCTCAGGGGTTGCCCCAAAGAAGAAGGGGTCAAGTTATTCTCCAAAGCACCCGAGGGCAGGACAAGAAGCAACGGATGGAAACTCATCAAGGAGAGAAGCAACTTAGAACTAAGGAGAAATTTCCTGACAGTTTAGAACAATTAAGCAGTGGAACGACGTGCCTGCAGAAGTTGTGAATGCTCCAACACTGGAAGTTTTTAAGAGGAGGTTGGATAACCCTTTGTCTGAAGTGTTGTAGGATTTCCTGCCTAGGCAGGGGGTTGGACTAGAAGACCTCCAAGGTCCCTTCCAACTCTGTTAATCTATTTGTCTAGGAGAATGATGCTGGGAAGCAACACAAAATATTGTGTGCATGATGTCCCATTATCTGATGTTCACGAACTCTCAATATTCTTGGCAGTCATCTTCTGAGATCTTTTGATTGAACTATCACTAGGAAGTCTGAAAGGTGCTTTTTCAAGAGACAATTGGGTTTTATTGGGTTTTTTTTTAAAAAGACATTTCACTTCTCATCCAAGAAGTTTCTTCAGCTCTGACTGATTGATTTCTCAGGCAGAGTGGCAGGTGTATTATAACTCTCAACTAAACTTTCCAAATACATTTTTAGATTGAAATGGAGTTGAAGATTACACATTTTAGTATCCATCAGTGGATTAATTTAATAGATGTATTTAGTTGATATAGTTAAGCCTCCAGCCTCAGTTAGAATACCTGAATCAATATACAACGTTGTATTCTGAATGACTGGTTTATAGGACTTTAATATAAATTCGAATAAAACACACTGTTAATTTCTCAAAGATGGATTGGGCAGATAGCATATTATTTCCAGTTCTTTCTGAAAAGGAATTGGGATTGTGCCCACCTAATAAGACTTGTGCAATTAATTAATGAATAGTTGGATGCCTTTTTATCTGTTCGTTCTAATTTAATCAATTGATTAATCTGTTGAACTGCTGCGGGTTGCAGAATACCCAAGTTTAGCCAATTCAAGTTGATTGTGCTTCCATCGATAAGGGATTTTTACTAGACAAGTATCCATATTAGTTTTTCCAAGTTGACTGCTGTGGCATGAATCTTCAACATTAATTTTGAGATCAGGAAGAAATCAAGGCATTTGTGGCTGAATTAATACTTTGTTGAAACTGAAGTAATAAAAAAGGACTATAATATCCTTATGTTGGTCTCAATCAATAAACGTACTGCGCCATTAAAGAGACATTATTGATGTTGCAGTAGTAATGTTCAGACTGCAATTAGCTTTATTTATCCCAAAAACTAATGGCCTGAAACAAACATTTCCATTTGTATGTCAATCCTTTCAACTTTTCAGATCAGTTCCACAAGACAAGATTTGGGGAGAAAGTTTCCCTAGAACATCACTATTGACTAAAACTCTAAAGACGTTGGAAGTATCAAAAGTCAATAACAGAGTTGAAAGGGAGCTTAAAATAGGTTATTTTCTTTTCTTTTTTCTTTTTTTAAATTTTTTATTTATCTAACATAAATTTAAAACAAACAAACAAACCAATGCACACACACACACATATATTCATATATATATTTTACAACATATATTGAGCAATAGTTAAAATCTTTATCTTTTTCATTAATGTGATCTACCTTGTTACAATAACTCCTTTGTTCTTTTAGTATTTTAGTTTCTCTATATTGTTTAATGTTGAATACATGTCTTCTGACTATTCCATGACTTATGCAAGTATCAAATGTTACATTTTCTTTATCCACTCTTACCAAATATTCCATATTTCATAGTAATCACTATCTTGTTTATTTTCTAACAGCTTAGTTAGACTATCCATTTCAGCACATTCATGAATTTTTAAAATTACCATATCTTCTGAGGGATGGACATCAGTTTCCAGTTCTATGCATAAGTTATCCTGGCCGCAGTTACAATATGCAAAATTAGGTATTGATATTTTTTCTCCACCTTTAAATTTATCATGCTTAAAAGAAAGGTTTCAGGTTCGAGTTTTAACTTTTGTTTTGTCAAGTTTAAGATCCAATTTCTGATATTCCTCCAGAATTTCTGGGCACATGGGTAGGTCCACACATGTGGAAATATGTTCCTTGTACATAGTTACATTTCCAAGTAGGTTATTTTCAGGGGTGGGATTCTATCGGTTCGCCCGGTTCATGTGAACCAGTAACTCCAAAGATCAGCTGGGAGCGAACTGGTTCACTTCGAAGATCAAGGTATTTCCTTTTTCTAGCTAATCAAAATCATGAGGCATAGCTGATTCACCCCCCCTTGCTGTTGTATTGCTTTCCCAGGAGGTTTCCCTGAGGCCTAGGAGGCAAAATATGGGGTGTGTGGGGTGCCTCTCGTGCCCGCTTTTGCTCCCAGGAGGCTTCCCTGAGGCCCAGCAGGCAATTTATTTATTTATTTATTTATTTATTTATTTATTTATTTATTTCTTACTGAGCCTCAGGGAAGCCTCCTGGGAGCAAAAACTGGGTGTGGGGGCCCCTGCAGCACCCCATCCCATTTTTGCTCCCAGGAGGCTTCCCTGAGGCCCAGTAGGCAAAAAACCCCAACCCCATGCCCACCCAGTCACATGACCACCTGGCCATGCCCTCCTGGCCACGCCCACAGAACCAGTAGTTAAAAAAATTGCATCTCACCCACATATTGTCAGGCATGAAAGACCATGAGAAGTTCCAATCACACGTGTTTCATGTAAACTTTGCCCGTATGGTTGGTTAGCCAGTTTGGGGTCAGGGCAAAGCGTGTGAAGCAGCCTTCATGTTCTAATATGACTTTGTTCCCCCAAAAGCAAACGCTGAAAAGCCATAAGCATATATAAACCATAGGTACAATAAAAAGATTTCCAGCTAAGGCTCCTCTGTTCTTTAAATTTAGAAACTGTTTTCTGATCTCACCAGCGTTCCTGTTGCTTCTGCCAATTCCAGATGGTTCTGTTTGCACTGTTCTTGCCAGCTGTATTTAAACCCATACATAAGCAATTGCTGTTTACATAGCAACTATACTATTCAGTATCCGTGAAGTTGTGTCATCTGCGGGGAAATGATCACACACAATATAATATTCAGCAATCAGCCTTCCTCCCCAAACCTTTAGCTTCCTTTGGGAAATAGAAGATGCTTGCAAAGTCTGTTAAGGTAACATTGCCATCTTAAGGCCTTTTGATGAATGTAAGCTAACTATCAATTGTCCCTTTTCAAATGTTATTTTAGTATCATCGTGCCAGCTGATTATGGTCCATGTCTAAGGAACTTATCTACATACTGCCAAAACTCTCTGTGCCTCTAATCTTTAGCTGGGGGGAAATGGTGGAGTATAGAGCAAAATGGTTTGTATTAAGGCATTTTTAAATGGGCTAATGTGCAGAATCCGGAACCCATAACTCCTGTGGAATTGGAAGACAAATCTCCCTAGGGAATGGGGATCCAATGGAAATTGAGTCTCTATGGTTTCCCCAGTGATGTCATCCTGACCTTAGAGTTAGAGCAAACTAGAACAATACCTAGAGGCAAAGGATCTTAGTTGTTTTTTTCTTTATTTTATTTTCTATTCCTCCTTTATTATTTTTACAAATAACTTAAGGTGGGCAAACATATCCTTCCTCCTATTTTCTCCACAACAACAACCCTGTGAGATGATTGCAGGCAGCTGGAGCTAAGTGCTAGGCGTTTTAGCAGCCTGCACCACCAAGGCTCTTGAGGGAGGGCTGTTCAGTTTGGACATAGATGGCCTCTTGGACCCCCTCTTTCAAACCAGCGGTCCGCTCTGTCCAAAATGTGGACTTTGTTGTCTTGAAAAGAGAGGCCTGTGTCTTTTAAATGCAGATGGACTACTGAATCTGGTCCTGATGGGTTTCTTCTCCTATGTTGTGCCCTGCGTTTGTGAAGTGGTTGTTTTGTTCCCCCAATGTACAGATCTGAATTCAATCAGATTGCCTGGAGTTTTAAGTCAATCCACATCACTTAATACAGGTAGTATTCGACTTATGATCACAATTGAGCCCAAAAGTTCTGTCGCTAAGGGAGACATTCATGAAGTGCGCACCTCCCACCAGCCAGCTGGTTTTTGGGTCTTTGCCATGCATGCGCAGAGGGCAGGGTGCATGCGCGGGGTCTTTCACATTGCATTTTGGGGGTTCACGCATGTGTGTGTGCCCCCCCGGGCTGGCATGCCCCATTTGGGCCTGGAAAGCTTTCTGCACGAACCTGGAAGCCAAAAATGGGCAGGGGGGGGGCAGGATGCATGCTTGCATTGCATTTGGGGTTGCACACACGTGCATTTTGGGCACTCGACACCAAAAAGTTTAGCCCTCACTGCTGTAGGGCCAATGGTTCTAAAACCCACATTCCGGAGAGAAAGTCAATAATAGTAGAAAGAAGTTTGCAAAGATGGAACGTGTCAACTCCACCACGTGCAGCCATGGGGTAATATTTGACATGGGCTAGATTTGATTGGCAGATAATTTGGGAAGCCAGATTTTGTTGACCATGACTGAAGCAGACAAGGAGTCAATTTACAGCCAGCCCGATAGCAAAAAGAACTTCTCTTGGCAAGACTTATTGAAGCGGTCAAGTTGCCCCCGGGGCCGGCCAACACGTTAAACCGCGCCACTGGAATTATGTCACCGTTGCAAGGAAATCTATCTGGGCATTAAATTTCCTAAAAGGGAGTAGTAGGTGAAGCCATGTAGGCGAACCTTCCAACATGCTTCCCTGCCCCTCCGCGAAAACGGTTCCTCAATCACCCAGAAAAGCAATTGGCAAGTGAATCCCTCCGATAGGGAAGAGTGAAATTTACTATTTGTCATTTGCACAGCATGGCAATTGTATTTCAAGAGTTTGGCAGCGTCTTCAAGGCATTTCCTACACTCGGCTGTGATGCATGCATGATATTTTTGTCAAGGCCCTGATGCATTAGCTAGCTGAGATGAAATGTCACAAAGCATAGAAATCATTGTACATGGAGGGTTGTTTCTTCTTTTTCCCCCAATTCATGAACAACAGTGTTGTGGCCTGTCAGCCAATAGCCCCTCCAGCAGCTGAATCAGAGGAGGAGGAGGAGGCGTGGGAGTCAGGGCCAAATTCAGGGCAACCTGGGAACTCTGAGGGGGAAGAGGGAATGGAGCTGAGAGAGAGAGAGAGAGAGAGAGGGAGGGAGGGAGGGAGGGAAGGTGATAGGGAGAGAGAGGGGCCCTCTGTCATCCCTCAGATGGAGAGTCAACAGCCCCAAATCTGGTGGTGGCTGATGAGGAAGAGGAGGAACAGCTGGATCCAGTGCCTGACATGTGGAATGTATAAAAGGCAGAGGAGAGGAGAGCAGTGGAAATCTATGGGCTGGAAGAGCCATTGCTGCTAGCAAAGCCCCACCCTAGCTCTGGGGATGAAAGGCAGAGGGTGGAGATGAATAGATGTGGCAGAACTATTCATCTTCCCTGCTGGATGGACTTGTTAGCCTGTGAGAGAAACTTTTTGCCAGAACTGCTGGCATTCCTAATTAAAGAAATCTTTTGAGACTCATGGAATGAAACATTCCATGTTGATACAGGGTGACGCCTCGGTGTGGCGAGGTAGGGAGAAATACTTCGCCTCCCACCTCGGTTTTTCTACTCTAGAACAGCCGCTCGTGGCAGGGTGAGTCTAAATCGAACACCCTTGTGAGGAAGAAAACTTGGAGCTGGTTTGGGAAGTGCGATCCCAAACAGCGAAGAAGAGTTCCCGAAGTTCAGAGTGGAAGAAGCCAGCGCTGTCAGAGCTGGCCCGAAGACGAGGCGGCGGCCATTAGCGGGAAGCTGAAAGTGAGAGTTGCTGATCGGAAAAGAAAGTAAGAAGCTTGGTGAGAAGTTAGAAAGACTGGAAAAGACTCTGTGTGGGACTGTTTAAAGGATTGGGCGAAAGCGGAAGAAAGCGGCACAATCTTAGTGACTATCCCACAGCAAAAAATACAAAGCAGAAGACAAATCTCACTCAGAGATCAAGAAAGTTAAATAAGAAAGTGAAAGTCCTGCGAAAAGACTGAGAATACCCGGCGAAAGAGATCTCATCCAACTGGAGAAAGTGAGGCTGAGGTTGGAAGAGATCGGAAAACGAAGTGGGTGGCAGCTGAGAGAGTTACTGGACAGCGGGAAGCGATAGAGTCCCAGCAGAGGCAGCCACTGTGACAGAAGATTTAACGGAAAGAAATCAGACCAGAAGGGAACGCGCTGGGAAAGGAAGGAGAAGGGAAAAGTGAGCTCTGTGAATCTGAAAAACTGTTAAAGACGTCGTGGTGTGACAGGGCATAAAGAAAAGAGACGAAGCAAACTTTCACTTACTTTAGAAAGTGAGCAACACTGCGAGTAACTAGCAAAACCGCAGAAAAGGGAAAGTTACAAAACTAACTCAAATCAATTACCACTTGGAAACTTTTGTTGCTTAAACTCTTGCTGCTTAAAGAGAAAGGAAAACAGAACGTTTTTTTCGAGGCAAGGACTGCGGTTTAAATCAATCGGAAGGAAGATCAAGGGAAGTTCCACCATTGTGACATTGCATTTTCTGTTCTCTGGCGGCCATTGACATTTGGACAATTGGATAACCCGAGTGAAGAATAGCAACCCAAAGACCGGAAGGAGTTTACTACTACACGTATACCACTGTGTTTAATTTTTGTACTTCTTTTCATATATTTTAAACAACTTTATATTACTTAATATTATACTTATATACAGATATAGTTAGACTTAGAGTTTAATCTGGGAAAAGCTTATAGGGTTGGTATATTATTATAGAGTGTTATAAGAAGTTAAGAACTTTGCATTTTGTTATTTACAAATTTAATACTTAATTCTTTAATTATATTATTAATTCATATATAAGATAAGATTACTGATTTAAACTTCTTAGCACAAGAATATTGTGGACAGATAAGTAGTGATTTATATTAAGTATCCATTTTTATAGAACAATAAGAACTGATAGTTGCCTTTTTTTATAGAGATATATTATATATCGTATATCATTCTATTTTACTTGACGTGCTTGCAATACTTAGATATCTCTTTTCCTTTCTTTTCCTTATATTTCTACTTTCTTGGATTTTTCTTGCTAGAAATGTAATGTGATTTCACTCTCTGTCCCCCTCCAAGATTATTAAGTGAAATATTGAACCTCAAAATCAACGAAAAAATAATAATAATAATAATAAGGTTAGGTTCCTCTGCTTTTTATTTTGATTAGACTGGATTGTGTGAGAATATCGGAATAGAGGGACCTCTAGTAGATGATAATTGGAAATAAGACGGGGAAATATAAATAGAATTATTAAAGAGCAACAAAAAATTATAAAAGAAATGTCAACAGTAACTTCCACTACTACCAAAACAGTGAAAAGGGAGTGACAACTGTACCTCCATCTACACCCACGGCGACTTCCTCCCAAAAACTATAGAGGGATGTTGACATCCGAGAAAGCTAACACCCAGACCCAAACAATACAAAATACTTTACAGACGTTGCAAAACATGATGCTGACGATGCAAGAATCCATGATGAATAATCACGTGGAGAGTAAGAAGGAAAGAGAAGAGATGAGAGCAGAATTGAAAAGTGAATTGGGGAGATGAAAATGAATTAAAAACTCTAGAGGGGAAATTAGGACAGTTACAGGAGACAACAAAGACAAATGAGGAGAAAATTATAACGATACGAAAAGAACAGATCAAACAGGGAAGAAGGTGGAAGCTATAGAACAGAAAATCAAAGACCAGCATAAGGAAACGAACGAGGCGTTGACATTTCTAGAATTGGACAGAGCCTCATATTACTTAAGGTTCCAGAACATACAAGAGGAAAGAGGGGAAAACTTGACTTTGGTAATGGCAGAATTATTGGCAGCTATTCTGCAAAAAGATAGGGATCAGATGGTAATAGAGATCGATGAAGCTTATAGAGTTTATACATCTTATGCCAGAAGACATGGACTCCCAAGGAGGTTCATGTCAGATTGCTAGAAAAAGGGTTAGAGAGATAATTTATAGAATGACCAGGGATGAGACGATAAAACATAACGGTAGACAGGTTATAATATTAAAGCAGATCCCAAGGAGAGTGCGAGACCAAAGAAAGGAATATAGATTCCTCACAAATCATCTAAAAAAAAAACATTCTATTCAGATGGAACGACCCAGAAGGGATATTAGTAACATGGGAGGGTAGAAGAACTAGAATTGACAACTTAGCGAAGGCTCAAAGATTTTACGAACAAACAGGAGGATTAGTGGAGGAATTGAGCAGCAGAGAAGAGTCGAGGAATGCAAGCCAGGAAGATTTAAGAGTCCACGGGAGTGAAGAGGAGAGAAGGGAGAGGAAGGAGGGGGACAGAGAACCAATGGCCCGTGAAGAAGGAAGGAGAGAGGAGGTGGGAGTGAAGACCAGAAGTCAGACAATAGGCAAAACGTAATATTAGTGAGAAGAGAGGAGACCAAATGGGAAGGGGAATAAAACTAATATCAATGAACATCAATGGACTAAATAGTCCAAACAAAAGGAAAAAATATTCGGTAGATTGGAAAGACAACAATGGGATATAATATGTTTGCAAGAAGTCCACATAAAAGAACAGGACAAAAGGTATCTTGAGAACAGAAAACTTGGAAAAGCATTTATGGCTTTAGCAGTGGAAAGAAAAAGAGGAGTAGTATTATACATAAAAGAAGATTTGAATGCAAAATCGATATACAATGATACAGAGGGAAGAATAGTAATGGTGGAAATAGAGATACATAATAAGAAAACTTTAGTTGTTGGAATCTATCGCCAAACAAAAATCAAAAAGAATTTTAAAAAGTTATACGAGAAACTGATAGAAATTGGCAACCCAAGGATTTGTCTGATGGGGGATTACAACGCAATATCTGATAATAGGCAAGATTATGAATCGGAATGTAAACAATATCAAAAGCGAAATATGTTACCAAAAATATTTTTGAAATGGCAGATGAATTTGGATTGGAAGATATATGGAGGAAAAGGAATCCACGAAGTACACAGTATACTTTCCACTCCAGCCCGCACAAATCCTGGTCCAGAATAGATATGATTTGGATAAATAGTGAATTAAATAAAGAAATCTTTGATACAAAAATCTTAACAAATATATGGGCTGACCATAATCCAACATCCTTAATTTGGAAAGAAGGGGGAAGGAAAGAACGAAGATGGTCACTAAATTCTCAGATCCTGAAAGAAGAAAAATATTTGCAAAAATTAGAGAGGAATTAATAAGCTTTTACAATTTTAATAAAAAAGAAGATACATCCCTACAAAACATGTGGGATACAATTAAAGCTTATACCAGGGGAATATCAATTGCATATCTATCAAATAGAAACAAGGAAAGATGGAAGAAACAAGATGAATTAATAAAAGAAATTGCAAAATTAGAGAATAAACAAAAGAGAGGGCCAGATAGTGAGCAAACCAAAGACGCATTAACCAAAAAAACATGAACTTAATATACTGGAGCAAGAGGAACTCCTCAGAAAATTACAATATACAAAACAAAATTACTTTGAATATGCAAATAAACCGGGAGATGGTTAGCATACAAATTGAGGAAAGAGGAAAAGAAAAGAACGATACAATATTTAGAGAATGAAAATGGAGATCTTGAGGTTGATCTGGAAAAAAGAAAGAAATTGCAAGAAAATACTTGAGGAATTATATAAACAAGAAAAGGTAGAAGTGTTTAAAATAAAAGAATACTTAGCGGAAGGAAATATACAGGAACTTACTGATGAAGAAAGAGATCTGTTAAATAAAGAGATAACAATAGATGAATTAAAGAAAGCAATTCAGAAGCAAAAAATAATAAAACACCAGGTCCAGATGGATATCCAAGTGAATATTATAAAAGATGGGAGACATACTAAATAATACTTTCTTAGAAGTATGTAATGAAGCATTGGGTAAAGCCAAAATTCCCAATTCTTGGAAGGAGGCATATATAACACTCATACCCAAAGAAGATACAAACAGTAATCAAATCAAAAATTATAGACCAATATCGCTTTTAAATACTGACTATAAAATTTTCATGACAATTATGGCACAAAGATTAAAAGGAATTATTAGTGGGAAAATTAGCACAGACCAAAATGGATTTTTACCGAGAAGACAGATTAGACATAATATAAGAATAATAATAAATATACTAGAATATTATGAATGCCACCCAAGCAACCAAATGGCTCTAATCTTTTAGATGCACAGAAGGCATTTGACAATTTGAACTGGGACTTTATGAAACAACAATTTAATAAAATGAAATTTGGACAAAATTTTGAAAGAATGATAAATGCAATATATGATACCCAAAAAGCAAATATATTAGTAAATGGCGAGACCACTAAAATGTTTAAAATAGAAAAGGGGTTAGACAAGGCTGTCCACTATCACCACTATTATTCATTACAGTCTTAGAAACATTATTAACGAGAATTAGGGAAATGAAAATATAAGAGGAGCAAAAATTAGAAATCAAGAATATAAAACACAGGCATTTGCAGACGACATGGCTTTCATAATAGAAGAACCTTTAGAGACAGGCCCGATTTTAATGAAAGAAATAAATGATTTTGGGGAATTAGCAGGCTTAAAGGTAAATAGGGGAAAACCAAATTGTTAGTTAAAAATATGACAATCTCTAAACAAAAGAGGCTTGAAGAGATTATGGGATTACAAATAGTAAATAAAATAAGATATCTAGGAATTTGGATAAGGGCAAGAACAATGATGCTGTGGGAGGATAATTACATAAAAATTTTAAAACAAATCAAAAAGGATCTAGAAAATTGGAATAAATTGCAAATATCCTTCCTCGGGAGGATTGCAACAATTAAAATGAATATTCTTCCCAAAGTTTTATTTCTGTTCCAGACTATTCCAATACTAACAAATAAGAAATTTTTCATGGAATTGAATAAGATGACAATGAAGTTCATTTGGATGGGAAAAAGGGCAAGGATAAAGAGAGAATATCTTCAAGACGATAGAAGTAGAGGAGGACTGGGACTGCCAGATTGGGAAATCTATTACAAAGCGAGTCTGCTATGGACAAAAGAATGGGTCAGATTAGAAAATAGGAGAATATTAACACTTGAGGGGCATGACCTACAGATAGGATGGCATGCACTTCTATGGAACCCGACGGATAAAAGACAAAATCATACTACAAAACATATAATTGAAATGCATTGATTAAAAATTGGGCTGAGATAAGAAAGAAAAATTATACGAAAATACCAAGGTGGTTTTCAGCAATGGAAGCAACCTTTAATCCAAATACAATGGATTTGAATAAAAACTTAAATATTACCAGATATTGGATACAGATGGAAAACTAAAAACAAAACAAGATTTGGAGATGGAAGGCATATCAATAGATAATTGGGTCTACTTACAAATTAAATCAAGATATAATAAAGATATAAAGGAATATGGGATAGAAACAAAAATACAAATCTGGACAAAATATTGTTGGGATTAGAGGAAAAGTTAATATCCAAATTATACAAATTATTGTTAGAACAGGAAAGAGTGGGACAATTAGTAAAAGGATCAATGGTAGCCTGGGAGCGAAATATAGGATACAAATTAGATTTAAATGATTGGGAAGATATTTGGGAAGAAAACTTAAAATATACAAAGTCAGTGGCGTACAAGGAAAACCAATATAAAATGATGTACAGGTGGCATTTGGCCCCGCTAGACTGGCAAAAATATTCCCCGGGCAAATCCAAACTGTTGGAAATGTCAGGACAAAATAGGAACCTACTACCATGTGTGGTGGACATGCCCAAAAATTAAAAATATTGGACAGGAATCAAAAATTGGATTGAGGATGTGATGGATTGTGAGCTGGAGTGGAAACCAGAACTGTTTCTACTTGGAATGATAAAGAAAAATTTCCTCCAAAAGACAAATACCTGATTGCACACCTGTTAACAGCGGCTCGAATTGTTTTAGCAAAAATGGAAAGAACCTATAATTCCGCCTATACAAATTGTAATAAACAAAATGTATGAATGTGTTGAAATGGAGAGACTAACTCTCAAATTAAATGGAAAAGAAGATACAGATTATTACAGGATATGGGAAAAGTGGTATAATTGGATGGAACATAAAATGAAGGAAATGGAAATGGAAATGTTGGAAAATAGAGTGTTATTTGAAATATTAGAATACTAGAATTTATAGAAGCAGGAGATAGAGACGTAAGGTGACAGAAGAACTCGAAAGAGGTGATAAAAGGAAACTTCACAATAGAGATTAAACCAAGCGAATATTATAAGAAGAAATATTTATGATTATATAAGACTGTAACTGCTTATGGAAAAAACACTTCCGATCTGCAACTAATGTGTGATGTATTTTTATTCATATGTGACTGTATGTTTGTATGTTTGTATGTCTTTTATATTGTAAATAAACTTTTCTAAAAAAAAAAAAATTCCATGTTGAGGGCTCTCTTAATGCAGAATAACAAGAGTTGGAAGGGGCTGGGAGATCTTTTAGTCCAACCACAATGGCAAAAAAGATCACACAGAGACAGCGTACCTGGATCCCTTTGAAAAAATTAGTGCTGTGTCAAAAGGATTTTTTTTAAACGCTCATGTTTCCCAAATATTACCTTTCATCTCCCCAAATTCCAACTACGCTTAAGCAGCTTAATTATGTTTACGGTGTCTATTTTGTTGGTTCAAATGGAAAGGTAATATTTGGAGACAAATGGAAGGGATCCATCAGAAATGAATTTAAGCTAGCACTTTTTGACACCGAAAATAAATCACTTTCCAGTAATGAAATTTATCCTCAGCTTGCTACATTTCCCTGGGCCCCAAATGACTTGGGTAAGATTAAAAAAAACATACCTTAAATCTGCATAGTCATTAAAATTAATTCAAGCAAAGGCAACTAATGAAGCTCAAGGAATTGAATCTTAAAAATTTCCCTGCTGTAGTTCATTGCAAAGCTTCTGATGGGGTATCGAATTCTGTTCCAACTTTTTAGAGAGGAGTAACAAAAACTGTGTTGTGAATCTTTATGTTATTCCTTTTCTATTCCAATAGGATTGCACATTCATTTAACAAATGTTTCGCTTAGCAATAGAAATTTGATTTAAAACCTGAGGTATTTTTATTGGGGATTTTACCAAAAAATTATAGTAAGGAAAAAACATATTTAGTTATACATATATTAACAGCAGCTAGAATTGTAGTTGCACAATACTGGAAAAATGAACAGATTCTGATAGAGGAAAAAGTGATTATGAAAATATTGGAATATGCAGAACTGAGTAGATCAACACTAGCAATCAAAGAACAAGAAAAAGTGGAATACTATATGATATGGGATTCATTTTATAAATAGTTGGAAAATAGAGTTAGAAATTAAATGATAATATAATGATAAGATATATAAAGTTGAATAGACTGTAATATGAATGTAACTTTAGTAAGAAAAGTATACAAAATATAACATTTGCACAAAATATATGTACCTAGTCAACACACTGTATAATTGGAAGATGGATTTGTTTTGAAATAAAAAAATTAAAAAAAAGAAATTTGGAGTTTGACTGACAGACAGCTGGTCATTCGCATCCTTTTAGAAGGTCATTGAGGCCACTTGGAGGTTTATCTGTGTCCTTGGGGTCACCTGAGTGCTGCAAATGGATTTGGAGCCTTCTTGGAACTGCTGAAAGGACTTGCAAAGGTGCTTTTTCAAGAGACCACTGGACTTTCTTGGTTTTTTTCTTGAAGACCTTTAGCTTCTCATCTAAGAAGCTTCTTCAGTTCTGACTGGATGGTGGGGAATGGAAGGATTGATACTCCTTGCAGACAGCTGGTCATTTGCATCCTTTTAGAGGGTTGTTGAGGCCACTTGGAGGTTTATCTGTGTCCTCAGGACCACCTGAGTGGTGCAAATGGGTGTGGAGCTTTCTTGGAACTGTTGAAAGGACTGTGTTGTAGACTGGAGATAGATAATGTCCTCTCCCTACCCTTCTGTTGAGAGAGGCTATTCAGTTTGGACCTAGATGGCCTCTTTGACCCCTTCTTTCAAACCAGCATGCGTCTCTTTCCAGAATGTGGACTTTGCTGTCTTCAAAAGAATCTTTTAAATGCAGATGGACTGTTGAATCTTGTCCTAATGGGTTTGTTCTCCTGTGTTGTTCCATGAGTTTACGATATAGTTGTTTTGTTTCTCCACTCTACAGATCTGCACATGTCTCACCACATTGTACTTCATGCACCACATTGCTCAGTTTCTCGGGGTGGACAAGCTTGGCGTATTCTTGGGTTTAACAGTGTGCACGTGTATTGGGTTGGCTGAAGATCCTCCTGAGCTTTTCAGACATTCGTGCAACATATGGAATGACAGCGTTGCTTTGTTTACTGGTGAAGCTTTAAGGTCTTTGAGGGAAGAAGTGACAGGACTTCAGAAATGACACCCACAAAATTGCTGGTTTAGACAACATTCAACTCTGCTTTAAGAACCTACGTTTCAGGAAAGCAGAGAAAATGTATCTTAACTTCTCCTATTTCATCTGAGCTTTGGGCCTTGAGAATATAGTATGCCTGAGGATGTTTACATCAGTTAGAAAATTGCTGCCTGGAAAGGCATAAATCTGCTCTTATTTCAAGACCTTTAATATTGTTAATGGCTTAGCACTGTTTTGATGAGGTTGTTGAATATGTTTGGTGCTTCCCAGGAGTTCATTTATTGGATAATATTCTCATTAAATGTGTTGGATAACTTTTCCAAGGGGTTCCCTTTGAAAGCCGACTATTAGCTGTCAGTAGAAACGTGCATGAAGGTGAACATCCAGTTGACTACAATTGACTGTTGAAGTAGAATGAAAAGAAGATTACGGAGTGATAGAATTGCAGGTACCTTGGAGGTCTTCCAGTCCAGAGGTGTCCAATCTTGGCAACGTTAAACCTTCAACTCCCAGCTGGCTGGGGAATTCTGGGAGTTGAAGTCCTCCAGGCGTAACGTTGCCAAGGTTGGGGACCCTTGTTCTAGTCCATGTCTATGGAGATTCTCCAGGTCACTGGGAACTGACTTTCTTTGTTATTCCTTGAAGGCGTTTCGCTTCTTATCCAAGAAGCTTCTTCGGTTCTGAGTAAATGGTGGGGAATGGAAGGATTTATATTCCTTAAAAATCATCTGGTCATTGGCACTCTTTCTGAGAGTCGTGGAGGCCACTTGGAGGTTTATCTGTGCCCTCAGGGTGCACAATCTTTTTGGAGATCTTCTGAGACTCACACCTTGAGTAGGAGACCCTATACAGTTCTGGAAAATCTATTCTTAAAAACCTCCAGGAATGGAGCATCCAAAACGTTGGAGGCAACCCTTCCCCTGGTTAATTGTCATTGTCAAGGAAAATTTTTTTCTTAATTCTAAGATGTATCTCTCTTTAATGATCTTCCATCTCTTATTCTTGTCTTGCGTTTGGTGTTTTGGGGAATAGGTTGGCCTCCTCTTCTTTGGGGCAGCCTCTCAAATATTGGAATTCTGCTTCTAGTCCTTCTCTTTGTTAGACTAGACATACTGGGTCCCCTAGTCATTCATTATATGATTTAGTCTCCAGTCCCCTAATCATCTTTCTTGTTTTCTCTGAACTCTTTCTAGAGTCTCAACATCTTTTTTTTTGTGGTGACCAGAACTGGATGCAGTATTCCAAGAGTGGTCTTACTTGTGCAGCCTTGCCTTAATGCTAACACCCCATTCCAGTTTATTCAAGGGCATTGAATCAAACTGATGAGAATCCTATAGATAGCAGTACTGCAGGCTGACTCTGCCAACTGTCAGCAGTTCGATCCTGAGAGGCTCAAGGTTGACAGCCTTCCATCCTTCCTAGGTGGGTAAAATGAGGACCCAGATTGTTGGGAGTGATATGCAGACTCTGTAAGCTGCTGAGAGAGGGCTGTAAAGCACTGTGAAGCGGTATATAAGTCTAAATGTTATTGCTATTCCTCCCTCCCTCTTCCTTCCTTCCTTCCTTCCTTCCTTCCTTCCTTCCTTCCTTCCTTCCTTCCTTCCTTCCTTCCTTCCTTCCTTCCTGCTGGTGCAGTGGTTAGAGTGCAGTATTGCAGGCTAAACTCTGCCCACAGTCACCAGTTCAATCCTGACCAGCTCAAGGTCAACTCAGCCTTCTGTCCTTCCAAGGTGGGTAAAATGAGGATCCAGATTGTTGGGAGCAAGAGGCTGACTCTGTAAACTGCTTAGAGAGGGGCTGTAAAGCAGTGTGAAGCAGTATATAAGTAACTGCTATTGCTATTACTGTCTGTCTGTCTGTCTGTCTGTCTGTCTGTCTGTCTGTCTGTCTCTGTGTTGACATGTCCTACGTGTGTGAGATAAGAGTTAGGATGCAATATATCTGTGTGTGAGATAAGAGTTAGGATGCAAAACATTTAATATATTTAATATAAAAATATGATGAGGAAAGAATCTTTTTTTCCGAGTCTCTTATCTTTGGCTGCGAGGAACGCGATGCATTAAAGTAGACGTTGACGAAAGATGGAAAAGGGCCGCTTTATGATATTTTTCCCTCTCCAAATTTCCATTTAATATCCTCGCTTTTATATCCACTCTTCAGATGGCTTTGTTCAAAGATGTAATGTGTTCTTAGGAGGAGGGGAAAGCATAAAACCACAACACATCCTCCTTGTGAAGGGGGGGGAGGTACATCTGGAGCTGAAGTGCTAATTAGGAAAGCCAGGGGTGTTGTGTGTGTTCCTCATTATCCTTTTGATATGTAACGACACTCAGCTTTCACACTTGGTTTCAACCGAAGATTCTGTGCATTACGTTGCTAAGTGCTTTTTATACACATTTCCCTGGCTCAACCCTGGATGGATAATGGGGGAAAAATCATTTGTTTCATGGCCTCTATAGTTCTGAAAGGAGATACGGATAGCAGAGAGGGTTTTTTTTTAATTAATGTAGCAAGTCCAATTAATGTAGAAGATACAATAATAGAGTTGGAAGGGACCTTGGAGGTCTTCTAGCCTAACCCCCTGCTCAAGCAGGAGACCCCAGACCATTCCATAGAGGACAGAACAATAGAATAGAATTCAGGGTAGAGTAGAATAGTGGAATGGGATTGAATATCATAATAATATCAATATCACATTACATCACATCATATATCACCGTGATGGCGAATCTATGTCACACGTGGCACAGGTGGCACGCAGAGCCATTTGTGCGGGCACGCGAGCCCCAGCCAAACTTACCTGCACTACACATGTGTATGCCTCCCAGATGATTTTCAGCCTGTTTGAGGCTGGTTTCACCCTCCTGGGGGCTTGAGGGAGGCCTCTGCAACCTCAGGAGGCTGAAAAACGGGCCTTCTGGAAATACCGGAAGTGCTGAAACAGACCCATTTTCAGCCTCCCGAGGCTGCAGAGGCTTCCCTCAAGCCTCCAGGAGGGCGAAAATGGCCTCCCCTGGGCTCCAGAGGCCCTCCAGAGCTGAAAACGGGCACTTCCGGTATTTCCGGAAGGCCCGTTTTTCGACCTCCTGAAGCTGCGTAGGCTTCCCTTGAGCCTCTGGGAGGGCGAAAACAGCCTCAAACAGGCCGAAAATCAGGTAGGAGACACATGCACGTGCACTCTTGCTGGGGCAAGAGTGTTGCACACACATGCATAAGGGGGGGCAGGGTGCATTGCATTGTGAGTGCCGGCACATAAGCGTGCACGTGCTATCGTGCACACACGCACTTTCAGCACACCACAACAAAATGGTTCACCATCACTGATATATATCATACCATCATCATTATTCCTAAGGGAGGGGCGGCACAGTGGCTCAGTAGGTTAAGACATTGGGCTCATCGTCTGGAAAGGTTTGAGACCCGAGTGCCATGTGACGGGTGAGCTCCTGCCCTCGGCTCAGCTCCTGCCAACTTAGCAGTTTGAAAGACTCTTTTTTTTTAATTCCTAGGGGAAGTTATTATACTGCTGGTGAGATTAAAAAAAATGCACGATAAGAAGAAGAAAAAATGAAAAGGAAGTAAACACACACACGGCTTTAATTATGTTAGCATCTCAGAAAGCGATCGAGATTCTGAATCTTTGAGGCAGTCCTCAGAAGAAAATTAAAAGGTGGGGTGTTTGAAGTTCTCTGCGTTTGGTGGTTTCCTTATAAGTGCATGGTTACCAGGCTAGGTAATATCCATAACGGGAGCCTGAAGTTTTCTCGATGATTCTGGCAACTCAAATGTTTCCATGGAAATAACGAAGATCAGAGAATATTAAGGACTCGGCAAGTTAACTCTGAGTTTTATCTTATTTATTCATTTATTTGATTTATTTATTTGGTTTGTCAATCGCTTACAAGGTAATAGGTATAAATATAAACACGAGTAAGAATACAGGAAATAGGTACGAATAAATGGGGACAATAGGACAGGGATGGTAGGCACGATGGTGCACTTATGCACGCCTCTTCCAGACCTCTTAGGAATGGGGTGAGGTCTCAATAGTGGATAGTTTCAGGTTAAAGGAGTGGGGGAGGGTTAGAGGATGTAATTACAGAGTCAGGTAGTGCATTCCAGGCATTGACCACTCTGTTGCTGAAGTCGTACTTTCTGCAATCAAGTTTGGAGCAGTTAACATTGAGTTTGTATCTGTTGTGTGCTCTTGTATTGTTGCAGTTGAAGCTGAAGTAGCCATTGACTGGTAGGACATTGTAGCAGATAATTTCGTATGCTACGCTTAAGACCAATCATAGACGGCGTAGTTCAAGGTTGTCCAAGCCCAAAATTTCAAGCCTGGTGCTGTAGGGTATTCTGTTGCGAGCAGAGAAGTGTAGTACTCTTCTTGTAAAATACTTCTGGACTCGCTCAATTGTATTAATGTCCGATATATATAGTGCAGATTCCAGACTCTCCTCTAGTTACTCAGGTTCTCCAATCATGAAAATTACAAACTATCCACCACATTGGGACATTGATTTGTGGTTAGGTCTACTATCCTGAGTAAACACTACCAGCTTTGCTAAACCGTCCTGTACTAAAAAAACGATACAAATTCATTCTGGCAATAATGTTTGAAATATTACCCCCGGAGCTTTGGAAAATTTGCAATAAGGGTCCTCAGCCTTTTCGGATCGGTGGGAATGTCTCACTTTTTGTGGTCTGTGTAGACCAGGGATGTCAAACTGGATTTCTTTGAGGCCAGATCAGCATTGTACGTCTCCTCCATGGGCTGGCAGGGGAGGAGTGGGGAGTGGGGGAGATGGACACCTTCTTTAGCACCCTGCCAGCCAAAACAGGGAGCGGGGGACCCCGTGTGGCACACCCATGCCCTGTGTTCGGCCTGGATGCCCTCCTGCAGTACTCTGCCAGCCAAAACTGACCATCCATCCATCCATCTGTGGAACCAGCTGCCCCTGGAGCTGCGGTTGGCCCCTGACTTATGTTCCTTCCGCCGCGATCTAAAGACCTGGTTGTTTTTACAGGCCGGCCTGGATTGAAAGTGATTGGGGCTTTTAATGGGGTATTTTAGTGTTTTATTATACATTTGGATTGGATAATACTTTTATCGATTTTGTATGTATATCTTTGTGTGAGCCGCCCCGAGTCCTCCCCGGAGATGGGGTGGCATATAAATCCAAATATAATAATAATAATAATAATAATAATAATAATAATAACAACAACAACAACAACAACAACAACAATAACAACAACAACAATAACAACAACAACAACAATAATAATAATAATCCATCCCTTTTACAAATTCAACAAAACAAATACTTTTTGCACAATTTGATCCGTAAGGCAAAGGCAGAGCAGGCTGAAGCCATGAATAGAGTTTTGTGGCAGACAGAAAGATGTCCTGCAACATTTTTTTGGGTAGAACCCACGGATATATAATGCCACAACTCTCCTGAAACTTTACATTAGCAGCAAAATTGTCTTAAGCTTCAGGATTGCAGTAGAAAATGATTACCTTCAAAGCACTTCAATTTTCTTTCCTTTGGAAGAGCGCGGAAATGACCTTGGGGAAGGCATGGGGTGATTGTTGGCCAAGCAAGAAAGCATGAGGAAGTGACCTCACCTTGACCGTCTTTGGTGTGAGATGGAGAGAAAGGGAGAAGTGATCAGGCTTTGTGTTTAACACAAAAGAGAGAGACTAAAATGCTGCATGCTTTTTTCTTTTCAAGATGTGAAGATCCATACAGAGGTCAAGAATTTGAAAAAAAAAACATATCTGTATCAACTCATAAAATATCTCTCTGGTCTTTTAGAATTGCCAGCAGAAAAGAAGTGGGGGAGAGTAGTGCATTCTTTAAATATTTTCAATTTCTAAGTGACTGAAGTTTCTGGTGTGTGAAATTATTACTCGAGAGCATGATTGATGACTCTGGGCTATGGATGTGTCCCATTGGAGAATAATTTCTAGGCGACTGAAGTTTCTGGTGTGTGAAATTATTACTCGAGAGCATGATTGATGACTCTGGGCTATGGATGTGTCCCATTGGAGAATAATTTCTAGGCGACTGAAGTTTCTGGTGTGTGAAATTATTACTGAGAGCATGATTGATGACTCTGGGCTATGGATGTGTCCCATTGGAGAATAATTTCTAGGCGACTGAAGTTTCTGGTGTGTGAAATTATTACTCGAGAGCATGATTGATGACTCTGGGCTATGGATGTGTCCCATTGGAGAATATGAATTATGATACACCCCGGGGGGTGGGGGAAGACCAGGGTGAAATGAATGATGTGTTTCAGAGCCGGCTCATGATTTAAATGGGGGTGACTACCGAAACCCTGACAATATGTATATAGCTGGATTTTATTTTTTATTGTTGGAACATGTTACGAACCATGAATTCAATACATTGGCAATGGAAATTTATAGGTTGGCATGTTATCCTGTAATCCTCAGTGGTTATCCTGGGTTTATTCAAGTTCTTCCTCTCTCTCCCCACAACCATTCAATTTTGCCTTTTATCCTTTGATTTACAGTTATGCAACAGAGTTGTTGAGAAACAGGCTTTGGGTTTCAAAATTGCTATGCAACAAAGAGGCAGGGTTGGCTTTGTATTGGGAGGGATATTTTAATTTTTTTATATTTATGACTTTTGCGGCGTTCCCATGGTCATTTGATCAAAATTCGGATGCTTGGCAGCTGACTCATATTTATGATGGATGAAGGGGGTCTCATGATCCCCGTTTGCGCCAAACAAATTCAATGGGGAAGCCAGATTCACTTAACAGCTTGGTGACTAATTGACCAAGTGCAGTGATTTGCTTAACAACTGAGGCAAGTCAGGTCATAAAAGAGGACAAAAGTCACTTTAAAAATGCCTCACTTAGCAACAGAACTTTTGGGCTCAACCTCTATACATCTTAGTGATTGCAAGAATAAAAACAAAAGAAAACTGATTTAGTGGTACAAACAGAATGTTTGAAAACTTTGACCTGCTGTTGCATTGGAGAATTTAGGATGGAGACATTGTGGCCTGTTGACCACCAGCCCCTCTAGCAACCAAATCAGAGAAGGAGATGTAGGTGTGGGAGTCAGGGTCAGTTTCATGGCAATCTGGGAACTCTGAGGGGAAGAGGGAATGAATTGGTCAGAGAGAGAGACAGACAGAGACAGAGGCAGAGCCTAGACTGTCCATCAGCCCTCAGATGGAGAGTCAACAGCTCCCAGGTCTGGAGGTGGCTGATGAGGAAGAGGAGGAACAGCTGGGCCCAGTGCCTGATGCATGGATGCGCAGAAGGCAGAGGAGAGGAGAGCAGTGGAAATCTATGGGCCAGTCATTGGGACGGAAGAGCCACCACTGCTAGTGAGGCCCCACCTTACCTCTGGGGATAAAAGGCAGTGGGTGGAGATGAATAGATGTGGCAGACAACTATTTATCTTCCAGCCAGACAGACTTGTTAGCCTGTGTTGAGAGAGAAACTTTTAACCAGACCTGCCGGTGCTCCTAATAAAGGAATCTTTGAGTTCACTTCAGAGAGTTTGTCATGTTTGAAGAGCCGGGTCAGAACACTTAACAACCCATGTTCTTAACTAAATGCCATGATTCACTTAACCCAATGCGGCAAGAAAAGTTGTAAAATGGGGCCGAATTCACTTCACAAATGTCTCGTTTAGCAACATAAATTTCGGGCTCAATTGCAGTTGTAAGTCAACGATGAGTTGCATTGACCGGTGTGGACAAACTGCTTTTTTTTAAAATTGCAGCTTTGACATACAAACGTTTAAAACAGAAGAATGGTCATATTGAAGCTGTCAGTAAGAAGGTTAGCCTTCAGGGTTTAATGCTGCATTTAAATATACGTCACACAGGCGATTTTCTCACGTTGACTGTTGTTGCTGCTGTGTCAGATTTTTGCCTGTCGGGTTCCTTTTACTCTGTGCTCAGCTGTCATCCTTTGCCTCAATTAACTGGCCAGCATCCAGTCTTGAAATTAGAAAAAGAACTGTGTTTAGATGTCACTTGTCAAGCTTTCCATCTGATTGACAGCATGAAGACAGGATGTTACTCCTGGCAAGGCGGCCATTATAATTTCAACAGCTCGAATAGCTGTTGGGGAGATGCCTGCCACATGAGGTTTTTTAAAAGAAGGATGAAGAAGAGAATGATATTTTTTTGTTATAAAAGCTTGATGATGTTCTTGTCTTCTGTGAGCTAGGAATTATCCATGTGTATTGACCTGGGGCGTGGCACAAAGGCAACACAGTCAGATAATCAGTAAGAGTCCCTCTATTAGCTCCAACTTTGCTCCCAATGTCCAGGTTACCTTCTGGCCGGAGAAAAACTCTCCCAGAAACAGCCTTTGGCTGCAGAGAATTAAGTCCAAAACGTGGTCAACACAAACTGTAACTATAAGTCCAATCAAGGCAAAATGAGGTAATTAGTCCGGCAGGGCAGGAGCAAGAATTCCAGATGTGAAGGCATGGCAATAACTCAACATGGTTGGGAAGATGCCAGGAATACAGACAACCAAAGTCAACACAAGATAAACTTACGTTTGCTCCCAGCAGATGCCACACTCAGCATGCATCTCTTTGAAACTCTCATTCCCAGGTGTGGCTAATGAAGGGAATCAGGGCCCTTTCCTCCCCCATAAGCCATGCAACCCACATTGCTCTCTTCTCCGTTCCTCCCTGTGCCCTAGGATGAAGAGTGGGTGGGCCTGGGTCTTCCTCTGAACTCCCTCTCCCTTGTACTACCTCTTCCCCTGCACTGTCCAGCTGGACTTTGCCCTTCCCCAGTTCCTCTACTTGTAGCTGTTCATTTTCAGCACACGATATGATTTTGTGGTCTGCAGTGGAAAAGTAGAATTGCTTTCCCATCAGCCAGAGGTATATAGCATCCAGCTGAATGACTATGGTTCATGTTATGGTAATTTTTCCAACAATGGTTAGAATCTAACCAAGGGAGACACAACCTAGAATTAAGGAGAAATTTCCTAATGTTGAGAGCAATCAGTGAATGCAACGGCTTGCCTTCAGAAGTTGTAGGTGCTCCATTACTGGAAGTTTTTAAGAAGAGATTGGACAGTTACTTGTTTGACATTGTATAGGGTCTCCTGCTTGAGCAGGGGTTGGACTAGAAAGACCTCTGAGGTCCCTTCCAACTCTATTATTCTATGTTCTAAAAAGTCTATGGAGATTCTCAGTCATCCAGGTCATGGTTGTCCCAAAGGTGCTTTTTTCAAGAAGCAACTGGACTTTCTTGTTTTTCTTTGAAGACATTTCACTTCTCATCCAAGAAGCTTCTTCAGCTCTGATGTTCTAAAAGCATTCCCCTTTTATATTCACTTGTCTATTAGTCTTGGGTTCCCTGAATGTTGTAAATGTGTGAGCTGAACACACCCTGTTGACAACCGGAGAATCCACATTTGGTTAGAAAGCCAGAAATGAACCAGCAATGAAAAAGAATGTGCTTTGTATATAACAAGATAGAATCTATGCTTGGGGATGTTCCTTCTGTTAGAAAGTGAGAATTCTCTCTCTCTCTCTTTTTTTTAAAGGCAGCAAAATGTGAGACTTCCTTAATTAAACACCTTTTGCTGGAGAAAAAAAACAGCACAAAGACATCCAGTCTGTGGTCAAAGCCCTAAACTCCAGCTAACATTAATCCTCTTTCTTTTTAGGACTAATTGCTCTTCAGAAATCTCTTTTCAGGTTTCAGATAAATTACACTTTAATTATTGGAAGGAGAGGGTACCAGTGATGGACAGAAGAGGAAAGGGGTAACCAAATGGGCTGGAAAAATAAAACTCCTGCATTCTAATAGTAGGGTTTAGCTATCAGGCATTTTGGACTATCACAGTGGTTTGTTGAAAAATGAAACTGATATTATGATGTTTGTACATGGATTAAATCAGACGCTGCAATTTGATGCTCAGAGATGCACAATATGCATTCAGTTAATTTCTTTGGTGCCAGCAAGCTCTGTTCTCTTAGCACACTGCAATTATTATTTAATTTAAAAAAATCAGCAGTAAGCTATCATGTTGTAAAATCCAAGCACATTTAAAAGAAAAGTTTCTCTTGCATCCAATGGATGTCTCTAGGAGGATTGCACTGATAGGCTTGAAAAAAAACTTGATGCTGCTAATCTCTAGCATCAATTTTTTTTTTGCAGATTATCAGTGCAATCCACATAGAGACATCGATCAATAAGCCTTTGGATGTGATAGAAACTTTCTTTTAAATGTGCTTGGATTTTAGGAAGCCTATATAAGCGGCTGGTATGAGTTGAAGTCGTAGAGAGAGAGAGAGAATGACACCTGAAACGATCTGTAAAAATTGGTTTTCTTCCTGACACTGCTTTGACAATCTTATTTTGGTCCGGGAAAATGGGCAGCAGGATGCTGAACTGGAAGACAGTTGGGATCTTATCAGAAGCACACAATTAAAGGCCTTGTTTTCTTCAGTTAACAGAACAATAGAATTGGAAGGGATCTTGGAAGTCTTACCTGATACCATTTCAGACAAATGGTCATCCAATCTCTTCTTAGAAATTTCCAGTGGTGGAGCACCCACAACTTCTGGAAGCAAGCTGGTTAATTGTCCTCCCTGTTAGGAAGTGTAGTGGCCCATCGGCAGCTGGCAGAAGAGTCAGACAGTAAGGAGGTTGGGGAGAGACATGGGCCAGTCCTGGAGGCTGAGGAAGGCTTGGACGAGGGCTCTGTGTCAGAGGCAGAGATGGGGCCAGGGCAGACCTGCAGTCATCAGATGCCTTTGGAGTTGGACAGCAGTGAGGCAGGGGAGCAGCTGGAGCCGGTTCCCAGCCTGCGCATGCACAGAGCTGTCAAAAGAAAAGAACAATTACAAACTAAGGGTCAATGTGGGAGTAAAGCCACAGGTGGATGGTGAATGGCCCCTCCCATAAAAGAGGAGCAAAAGGGGAGGGGCCTTTTGCAGGAAACAATTCGTTCGTTCAGCCGTGTGAAGATCTGTCTGTGAATCTCAAAGACTCTGTGCTGAGTCCTTCCTTGTCAGCACTGCGTTTGGAAATAGTTACTTGGCAGCTCTCCAGGCTAGATAAGGTCTGTGCCTTAGACCCTCGAAAGACTGTTTGCCAGGCCTTTGGCTGAAGGCGAATGCAAGAAATTCACCTTCGTTTTATAAAAGGGGTTTTGCTGGGACAAAGAGTCGGCTTAGTGCTTTTGGGGGAAGCCTAGGTCAGAATAAGAAACTTCTTCTTAATTCCAGGTTGCTTCTTTCCTTGGTTAGTTTTCATCCGTTGCTTCTTGTCTTGCCTTCTGGTGCTTTGGAAAATAAGTTGACCCCTTCAAATATTGGAAGACTGCTGTCATGTCAACCCTGGTCCTTCTTTTCATAGAAAATAAAGTTTCTGCAAGTCCAATTCCATTGAAAAGCAATATGAACCATAGATATGTTTATTCAGTAAGATATCGTTCGGAGCTGCCGTACAGATCCTTAATTATATTTGTTTGAAATATAATCAGATGGAGGGGAGCTCGGAATGAAGTTAGTATGCCATGTGATATGCATGGCAATCTCAAACCACTATCCAAATACACTCTTTAGCAATTAAATTTGCACAAACTTAATGACGTTTAATCCTGATTAAATAGCCGCAGTTTATGCCTCTCTGATGGAAGGCTGAAAGGAGCCATTGTTCTGTTGAGTAATTAGTCTCTTTCACAGAGAAGAATTCTTTTGTGTTAAAAACAATTTATTCCTAGTCTACATAATTACACATCTGCAGATGTTGAGAAAGGACAGCTAATTGGGAAACCTGATTAGTTTTATTAGTGTGGGGGAGATAGCATAAAAATACGGGACCAGGTATTGTTTGCTTTTATCTAATAAATCAAGCTGAGTTGCAAATAAAAAATTAAATTAAAAGGGCCCCCAATTTGCCAGCACGTTGGAATTTTTTCCATTTGCACATTGGAATCAAAGGTGAATGCCATCTTTGTTTGCCCATTTGTTTTTGCGAGCTGCACCTGAACAGTTTTGAAATCTTAAACCGTCAGCCGAACATCGCTTTGATATATTTACAAGGCAAAAATAATTTGATTGATATCTCGCCTGACTCCGGAGGTGGTAATAATTTTCTTTCCTAGTTAATAATTCCGGCAGAATGGTTTGCTGTGAAGAAAATGGCGGCAGTGATTGAAAAAAGGGAGAGTTTGTTTCGGAGTTAGCAACTAAAGAATTTGGGGTCTTTGAGTAGCATCTACCTGCCCTTTGTGATCTTGCAGGGAAAGGATGTTATTTCCATTCAGAATAGAGCTGGAAGGGACCTTGAGGTCTTCTAGTCCAGCCCCCTGCTCAAGCAGTAGACCTTATACCATTTTAGACAAGTGGCTGTCCAGTCTTTTTTTAAAAGCCTCCAGTCAGTGATGAGCCACCTACTACTTCTGAAGGCAACCTGTTCTACTGGTTGATTGTCCTCACTGTTAGGAAGTTTCTCCTTGATTCCAGATTGTTTCTCTCCATGATTAGTTTCCATCCATTGCTTCTCTCCTTGCCTTCTGATGCTTTGGAAAATAAAATGACCCCCTGCTCTTTGAGGCAGCCCCTCAAATATTGGAACACTGCTATCATGTCATCCCTACGCCTTTATTTCTCTAGCTTTTATAAAAGATAAATTATCTTTTATAATCAAATGATAAGTGGAGAAAGGCAAAATGTTTCAAACTGCACCCAAATACCTACTTAGTAGAATTCCCATTGTTATCTTTAGTCTTGTCTTGGGGGACATTTGGCAAATTGAATTAAGGAATTAAGGAAAAGAATATATGTATAAATATATATATTTTCGTAGATTTTCACGGGTAAAGGTATGTAGGTCTTGGTGTATTCGGTCTTGTCCGTGTAAGATTGAGAATACCTTGGCGGCGTTTCGATGAAATCTCATCCGTCATCTTCAGGCTGGTGTCTTCAGCTTCGTTCTCCTGGGAGAACGTTCTCCCAGGAGAACGAAGCTGAAGACAACCACCTGAATATGACGTATGGATTTCGTCGAAACGTGCCAATATTCTCACCTTATAGATAAGACCCAATAACCAGACTACATACATATAATATATAATATATAGATTATATATATATATATTATAATATTCGTAGATTTTCACGGGTAAAGGTATGTAGGTCTTGGTGTATTCTGGTCTTGTCCGTGTAAGATTGAGAATACCTTGGCAACGTTTCGACGAAATCTCATCCGTCTTTCAGGCTGGTGTCTTCCAGCTTCGTTCTCCTGGGAGAAGTGTGTGATCGTGGCTGTTTTTCCTTTTTAACTCTAGAGTTGGCTGTGTTGTGACTTCTTGATGGTTTGTGGAGTTGATGTATGCAGATTGGATGGCTTTTTCCTGAGCCCTGTGTGGCTGAGGTGCTGGCTGTGTGTCTCTCAGCCTTTTGTGTTTAACGACCTGGGTAATGGGCTGTGTGATGACCTTCTGAGTTCTATTGTTGTGACGTCCTGGGTGTGGTGCTGTAATCTCCTGGGTCGTTGTCTGTTGGCAACCTCCTGATGTTTTGTGTTGTGATCTCCTGAGTTCTGTGATGTAGTATCCTGGGTGGAAGGCTGTGATGTGACATTCTGGGCCTTGGTTTGGCTCCGAGTTTGAGGTCTGGCTATGTGTTTATAGCACATAGAGCAACAAAGAGGATTAGGGGACTGGAGGCTAAAAAAATATAAGGAACGGTTGGTGGAATTGGGTATGTCTAGTTGAATGGGAAGAAGGACTAAGGATGACCTGATAGCAGGGTTCCAGTATCTCAGGGATAGCCACAAAGAAGAGGGAGTCAACTTATTTTCCAAAGCACCAGAAGGCAAGACAAGAAGCAATGGATGGAAACTGATCAAGGAGAGAAGCAACTTAGAACTAAGGAGAAACTTCCGTAACAGTGAGAACAATTAATATGTGGAATAGCTTGCCTTCAGAAGTTGCTGGTGCTCCATCACTGGAGGTTTTTAAGAAAAAATTGGACAACTGTTTGTCTGAAATGGTATAGGGTCTCCTGCTTGAGAAGGGGTTAGGCTAGAAGACCACCAAGGTCCCTTCCAACTCTGTTTAGCTGACACATAAACACTCAATAGTGTGTCTGGATAAAATCTAGGAAAACAACAGGGTTCAAAACAGGTAACGCCATTAAGAACTTTATCCTTGCCTCATTTGCTACTCATTGTCCAAATTGTGCTATTATTTATTTATTTACTGTATTTATTAAATTGGTTTGCCACCATCTTGATATCATCCTTAGAATGACAAACCAGCTAAAGTACTTTCCTTTCTTTTTCTCCAAATGATTGAATTATAGTAGCATAGATGGGTAACAGGTTTTTTTTTTTTTTTATATTTCTTTTTATTAAAAAGAAAAAAATAAAGACGATTGAAGCTAAAAATGAATTTTATCTTAAAAGGAGTAATATCTTCTCCAGACTGGATAAGCTGTTCCTTGTAAGATGCTATCGCTGCCTGTCAGCCTAGATTTGCAAGGCTATTACTTACTCTCTTCTGCTCTTCCTTTAAAAGTGCTGCAGCTTGTAGTATTCTCTCATCTCATGTCTCAATCTGAAGCATTTTGATGAACAGATTGTCATCGAACCTCCAGCTCTCAATTTCTGCCATGCCCGATAAGAAGAAGGAATGTGTATTCTACATTGCGCCATGGGGATGCTGATGAAAATTGACGATCCGGCCTTAAGACTTTGAGTTTTCAATTTTCTGTGTAGAATTAGACTAGTTGAGATTCAGGCAGAGTTTTCTGTTTATCAGTGAAGTTGAGGGTGGGAGTTTATTAGGGCAGTTGCTTGTGAACAATCAGCAGTTGCCGAGGTTCAAGGTTGAGAATCACAGGGTTTAAAAAGTCCTTTGAGCCACTGGGTGGAGAGGTTGAGAAAGAAGGAAGAAGGGAAAAGAAGAAAGAAGGGCTAGAATCAAACTCTTTTTAACCTTAGATCCTCCCAAGAATAGAATGGAACGGAATGGAATAGAATAGAGAACATATAGAATAGAATAGAATAGGACAATGAATAGAATAGAATAGGATGAATAGAATAGAATAGAATAGGATGATGAATAGAATAGAACAGAACAGAAAATGGAATGGAATAGAATGGAATGGAATAGAATAGAAAACAAAATGGAGTGGGGTGGAGTAGAGTAGAACAGAAAATGGAATGGAATGGAATAGAATAGAATGAATAGAAAGAATGGAATGGAATGGAAAACGGAACGGAACAGAACAACAGAACAGAACAGAATAGATAGAATAGAATATATATTGGAATGAAGAATAGAGTAGAGTAGAGTAGAGTAGAGTAGAGTAGAGAGTGGAGCAGAGCAGAGCGGAGCGGAACGGAACAGAACAGAACAGAACAGAATATGGAATGGAAATAGAATAGAATAGAATAGAATAGAATAGAATAGAATAGAATAGAATAACGTTATTGTCAATTTGAAATGTACACTAATCGGCATACATTAAAATGAAATTTCATTGCATGCAGCTTCAAAGGGTCACCACCTCCAATATACACTACACGAACATGACTAAGTAAATAAATACAAAAATATGTATATACCCACATATATTATACGACGCACTGCCATTTTATCTCATATCTCATTGCCATTTTGGAATTTGTTCATTCTCCATACGGAGTATATGGCCTGCAAGTTGGGAGTCTCTTGGGTGCGACTAGGTTATGTAACTTGCAGGAGAAACTCTTTTGGCACACTTCTTCGTTAGTAACATGGTCAAAATCATGACTTTTTAGGATGACATAAAATAAAAGATGGGTAGAACACTTCTGGGAAAGTCTTAATCAGCTGAACCTGCCTATTCTGTACAACTTTAATGAAGTGTGCGCCCCAAAAGATCTTCAGGTGAAGAAGAATTAAACTATAGAAGGTATTAGAAGGAGATTGTGGTTTAAGTTAATGCTTCTTTCTCTCATCTGTTGATAGTAAAGCTGTTTTAGGAACTTCTTAGTCTATAGTAAAGGTTCTTCTCTGCCTATGACATATATGAGTCTGAGAGTCATAAGTTGGGTATATAGACCTATAATTTAGTCAAGCCACAGTGAATCTCTGGGGAAACTGCACTGATCTACTTACTAGTGAGCTGGTCAGAGAACAGGAATTAAGACATTAGCAACGGGATTTGGATTTAGTGTCATCATTTCATCTTGAAGTAGAGGGTTAATCTGGCTTCATTATGTCAGGCCTGGAAATCAAGCCAGTTATAGCCTAAGATTTATGTAGATATATTATCATGGTAATATGCCTATACTTTAAAGAAAAGTTAAGGGATTGTTTATGCAAAAATGCAACTATGAGAAACCAAAGGAAAAAACAACAGCAACATGGAGACTTTGCCAATATGAAAAAAAAACATGAAGTTTCTACATCATGATGCCTCCTTCCTCATCAAGAGGATGCTTTGAAGGCTAAGCAGTATCTTAGTCATTCAAAATTGAACAGGCATATGTGTGTGTGTGTGTGTGTTTGTGTGTGTGTATGTACTAGTATATATAGTATAGTATATGGTACAGTACAGTACAGAGCAATATATCACCATATAATATATAATATATCATCAGGCTCATGTATTGTGTTCGTCTTTGTCATGTGTGTCAGGCTTTCACAGCCATTTCTGTTTTAAATTTGGTGCTAGCCTCGTGCTTTGTTAGAATGGTTTTTTTCTTCGACCCTGATAATGGCAGATGGGATTCTGCCAAAATGTCACTACAACTTTCAAAGCACAACTATAATGATGTGGGAAGTATTAGGGGAGAGAATTGTCCATGGTAATATGATAAAATTGCCATGAAACATTCATGCATCACATTGCATAAAATATTGCAAGAAGCCTATGTCAACCTTCTGGGGAGATAGTCTGTATGGGCCCACAAGAGGAAGATTTCGCTCATAAATTGCATATAAATGTTGTATTCAACCAAATATATTAAGAAGAGAAGATGCATAATTGTATGCATCATGTGGGTATATTTTTCACCTTCCGTTTAGTCATGTCCAATTTTGGACCAGTCTCTGCAGTTTTCTTGGAAAGGTTTTGAAAAGTGGTTTGCCATTGTCTCCTTCTTAGGGCTGAGAGAGTGTGACTGGCCCAGTTGACTGATTTGGAGGAATTCTTGGGGGTGGTCAGAAAACTATGGTGCTGTCTTTCTGGGTTTCTAAGTATGTTCAACGGTAGTTGATGTAAAATGCTTTTTAAAATAATGTGATATAAAGTTGAAAATTGAATTGCTTGGGCAGAATGGAAGGGAGGGAGGAAGGAAAAAGGGAAAGAAGGAAGGAAGGGAAGGAAGGGGAAAAGGGAAGGAAGGAAAAGGGAAGAAAGGAAGGTGAAAAGGGAAGGAAGGAAGGAAGGAAGGAAGGAAGGAAGGAAGGAAGGAAGGAAAACAGAAAGTTTGCTAATAAGTGGGAAGGAGGAAGGAATAAGGAAGGAAGGAAAGAAGGAAGGAAGGAGGAAGGAAGAAGGAGGGAAACCAGGAAGTTTGATAGTAGGTGGGAAGGAAGGAAGAGGAAGGAAGGAAGGAAAGGAATGAAGGAAGGAAGGAGGAAGAGGAAGGAAACCAGGCAGTTTTGATAGGTAGTGGGAAGGAAGGAAGGAAGGAAGGAAAGAAGGAAGGAGAAAGAAGGAAGGAAAGAAGGAAAGAAGGAAGGGAAAAACAGGAAGTTTGATAGGTAGGTGGGAAGGAAGGAAGGAAGGAAGGAAGGAAAGAAGGAAGGAAGGAAGGAAGGAACACAAGAAAGGAAAAAAGGAAGGGAAGGCGGGAGACATACATTTAACGGTTTCCAGGAAACGTAAAAAATAAAAAAAATAAACATATCGTGAAATGCTTTTCACTTTTACATTGCTAAATATATATAAAAAATAAAGCAAATAGAACAGACAACATCTAGGCAGGGTGAGCTGTCTTACTTTAGTGCTTCCAGCGAAGGCAACTTGATTAGTTAAGCAGAAATGTTCTTAGAAGAGCAGCTCTTAGATCCAATTTGGCTCACCACATGCTGTGCCGATGGAAAGCATTTTATGGCGATAATCTAATTTCGCTAGGAAGCAGGATTCCACATTCAGTGAGGCGACTCCCAGGGCTGGTATTGTACTGTATGATGTTTGCTTCATGTATGTATAATGGGTTTCTAATGATCTCATTGTACGGGGGTGTAAAAATAGAATCGCTTTACGGGATGTTTTAATGCTCCGGGATTTAGGATTCTACTTCATTTTAATTGAGGCTTGCAGTAAGACTTGTCAGTAGGAATTAATCAGGAGTAAATAACAGGCCTTTGTTATTTACTTAATGCCGTGAAGAGGAAAACGGGCTCCAAGCTTTTAAGCAAGAATGCCACAATAAACACAAAGGGAAATATTCTGACCTTAACTGGCTGAACCAAACATTGAAATTGGTCAGGGAAATTTTGAAGTGTTCATTCATCCAAACTCTAGGATTTCAAGGACAACTGCCTTCCATCAGACTCTCCTTCCATTTCCTTTGAAATGATTGTGAAAATATTACACACACCCTCACATAAATTGTTTCAACTTCTACCCTCAGAACGACGTTATAGAGTGTTGCACACCAGAACAACTAGTTTTTCAGTTTTTCCTCCATGCCATCACTCTGCTAAACAACTAATTCACACAACACTGTCAAACTATTTACTAAGACTGTATTACTACTATTCTTCTCATCCTTCCTATTACCTATCTCCTTTCCACTTATGACTATAGCCTTGTTGCTTGTATCTTTACGATTCATATTGTTTTATTTAGTTTCCTACTAGTATGAATTTGTTTGCTTATTTAGTATCCTATGACTATCACTAAGTGTTGCATCATGATGAATATATTTATGATGACTATGATCATGATTTATCACTTATATATTTTATATACACTGAGAGCTTATGTACCGAAGACAAATTCCTTGTGTGTCCAGTCACACTTGGCCAATAAGGATTATTCTGTTCTATTCTATTCTATTCTATTCTATTCTATTCTATTCTATTCTATTCTATTCTATTCCATTCCATTCCATTCCATTCCATTCTATTCTATTCCATTCCATTCCATTCTATTCCTATTCCTATTCCTATTCTATTCCTATTCTACTCTATTCTACTCTACTCTACTCTACTCCATTCCATTCCATTCTATACTTTTTCTCTATTCTATTCTATTCTATTCTATTCTATTCTATTCTATTCTACTCTACTCTACTCTACTCTACTCTACTCTACTCTACTCTACTCTGTTCTACTCTATTCTATTCTTTTTCTCCCCTTCAAGATGTCAATCACACAAGGACAAGTAACTCTTGATTTACAACTACAATTGAGCCCTAAAATTTGTGTTGCTAAATGCGACAGCTGTTACCACCAGCTTCTGTGAGCCTCTGTGAGTTTTTTTTAAATCCTATATATAAAATATATAAAAGAAAAAAAAAGAAATAGGCTTTGGTGACCTATCCCTTCATCTGATGACATGAGACCCTTTGCTCCCAGAAGCCGGTGACTTTTAATTAATAAAAAAAAAAGTTTGGGTTAGGTGCCAGCCAACTCCTTCCGATTTTTGACAGGTGGGATTTCTCTCTTCACATCATGTAAATGTAGCCCAGGCTCCCTATGAGGTCCCTCGAAGACAACCCCTTTCAACACATTTAAAAGGAAGCCATTGTAGAAAGGACAAAAGGACCCTTCTTTCATGACAGTGAGATGCCTTCAACCTCATTGTTGGCTGTCAGATGCTGGCCAAGGCGAGATAAAGACACAACCAAAAATATTGCAGAAGGTTTGAAGGCCGAATCAACCTTCTCGGGAGCTGGAGATCAGATAAAATTCCTCCCTGGTTTTTCTCTATCTCTGGGCAGGTGACAGTGCATGAAAACCTTTTCATAGAATTCAGTGACATCTCTTGGGACACAGAGGGCAAGCTTTGAATGGCTAGCTAGTTTCCAGGCTGACAGTTGATGTGACTATTCTTCCCCCTTTTTTCCCCTTTTTCACTTGTTCAACTTGCATCTCTCTCTTTCTCTCTCTCTCTCTAAACTCAGCAGAAAAGTTCAGATGGTTCACCAAGTACATGCTATAACTTACAAGCATCTTTCCCGTTTTGTTCTTTTCACTTCGCAGTTGATTTTTCTATTTACAAAGAGGTAGGGAAAAAATTCCTTGATTCAGGGATGGGCTTCACATTTTTTAGCAAGGGGCTCTCTGCCCTAATGGCTGGCTGGGTGGGCATGGCTGGGTGGTCATGTGATCGGATGGGCATGGCTGGGTGGTCATGTGACAGGGTGGGTGTGGCCAACTCGACGTCGCTTCTTTGCCATAATTACCTAAAAAAAAAAAATATACCAAAAAGTTGTTTATTGTTTCATGCATTTAATACTTAAAGAAAAGACTGGGTAAAACCAGGCTTAATAGCAATGACTGTGAGAGGAACTTGGGATTAAGCTCTATTAAGATGGCTTTCCTGTTATCTGCTTGCCTTTTCTGAGGTGTGAAATGCTCTTGGCTGAATGCCCAGAAGTTCAATTAAGCCTATTAAGAGCTTTCCCTTGCTGCTTGCCTTTCTGAGGAACTTTTAGCTAGGGGCTCTCCAGAGCCCCTGTGAGCCCCCAGCAGCCCACTCCTGACTTGATTCAGAGAAAGCCCATCCCAGTTTCTCTCCACTTACTTCTTTCTGCATAACAGAGTTGGAAGGGACCCCTGCTCAAGGAGGAGACCCCATATCATTTGACACAAATCGTTCTTTGGTCTTTTCTTAAGAGAACCTCCAGTGTTGGAGCTCCCACAACTTCTGGAGGCAGGTTGTTCCACAGATCAATTATTCTATCTGTCAGGAAGTTTCTCCTTAAAGGCAAAGATAGCGTTTCCAAAAGATAATTGTTTCCACAGTAAGAAGTGCTGGCTCGCTGAATTATAGGTGGCTGAAGGAACATTGATTCTCCTTATTAAATATGTGTGTGCACCTTCAAAAAGCAACGGCACATAGAAATTATATTTGCTTTTTCTAATGACTCCTTTGTGTGAAGGATTACTTATTGGAATATGCAAGGAGTGTTTGTTTGTTTGTTTTTATTTGCTACAGTGCCTATGCTGCTAAATCTTCCCAAGTCTCTGAGCCACTTGCAATTCAGTGCACACAGGAAAATTAAAAAAAACTATACATCAAATGGTAGAATAAAATCCAAATTCATAGTAGATAACAATATCACTGTTTTGTGTTGTTGTGTTGTGTTGAATGGTGGTCACCAAGAAGAAGAGCCTTGTCAATAATGGTATATTCTTGACTGAGAAAGATAGGAAGGAAAGAAGGAAGGAAGACAGGAAGGAAGGAAGACTGGAAGGATGAAAGACAGGAAGGAAGAAGGAAAGGAAGACAGGAAGGAAGGGAGACATGAAGGAAGGAAGGAAAATAGGAAGACAAGAAGGAAGGAAGACAGGAAGGATGAAAGACAGGAAGGAAGGAGGAAAGGAAGACAGGAAAGAAGAAAGGAAGACAGGAAGGGAGACAAGAATGAAGGAAGAAAGAAAGACAGGAAGACAAGAAGGAAGGAAGGAAGACAGGAAGGAAGACAGAAAAGAAGATGAAGAAAGGAAGGAAGGAAAGGGAGGAGAAGAGGACAGGTGAATTCCAACAAAAGAAGGATCTGAAGAAATAAAGAAGACCAACTCAAAGATCCTTTTCCAAAAGGCAAGTAGACTTTCTTGGTTTCTTCCCTTGAAAACGTTTCACTTCTCATCCAAAAAGCTTCCTCAGTTCCGGCTCAGTCAGAAGTGAAGAAGCTTCTTGGACGAGAAACGAAACCAAGTAAGCCCACTTGCCTTTTGGGAAAAAAATAGTACAACCATGACCTGGATGATTGAGAATCTCAAAGGAGACCAAGCTTTTTGGACATGAGCCTTGTAAGTTGTTGCATCTGAATTATTGTAATGACCATAGAGGAACTGTGGGAAGTAGGATATTTAATTGAGCAAAGCTTCCCCACCCCATCTGTGAACAATAACCCATAATGCCCTAGGTGGCTGTGCGTAACAAGGATTATAGAGAAGAACATGGAACTGTGATAGAAGGATCTCAGGTCAATGCTTTTTTAGAGATGACGGAGAAAGTGGACATGAGCTAACCTTTAGTTCTGCTATCCGAGATCCTTCCAGACCAAAATCAAGGAGGAAAACAGTGAGATTTTATACGCAGACACAAACAGCTCACACAAAACTATTTGCACACTGGTGCATTCGGGAAGCATGCATCCTATACATTTGCATTCAAATAGACCACAGACAATACCAGCCACACAATTTCTGACCTGAAACGTCCAGCGGAAGACGAGAACGTGAAACAGCCCAGAAATATTCTCTGCGTTTGGAGCCATCCTACTCTTATCTACTCCGAAATGATTAGTCATTGTTTTATTCCATCTGATTTGTCTGCTATCATGGAAATGTTTTATTTATATGCGGCTGGCTTTTTAATTTGCGTTTGTTTGTTTGTTTGGGCAGGGTGTGATCGTAGGATGTTAATATTTGCATTTCATCAAAACATGAGGTTCTTTCTCTCTTCTCATCATGAATTGTTCATTTTGCAGAGGACTTAAAGTAGCATAGAGTTTACAAAGAACAGGATTCATCTTAATCAACTGGTGGAAAATTATTTTTTTCACTTGTGTTTTCAGCCTATACTCCTGCAGCTCTGCAAATGGACAAAATATACTATTTATGGAAGCATTTGAACTTGAATTTAGGATGTCCTGAACAAACATGGAAAAACCACCAGATACAGATAAAATTTCCGTTCCTAAGCGAGACATCTGTTAAGTGAGTTTTGTCTCATGTTGTTGTGGCCCGCCGGTGGCTGATGGAGCTGGCAGCAGAGTCGGACAGTAGCGAGGAGGTTGGGGAGGAACCTGGGCCAGTCCTAGAGGCTGAGGAAGGCTTGGACGAGGGCTCTGCATCAGAGGCAGAGATGGGGCCAGGGCAGGCTGGCAGTCATCAGCTGCCTTCGGGCTTGGATAGCAGTGAGGCGGGGGAGCAGCTGGAGCCGGTTCCCAGTCTGCTCATGCGCAGAGCTGCCAAAAGGAAAGAACAATTATGAACTAAGGGTCAACATGGGAGTAAGGCCACAGGTGGACTATGAATGGCCCCTCCCATAAGAGGAGCAAAAGGGGAGGAGGCTTTTGCAGGAAACAATTCGTTTGTTCGTTCCATCATTGTGAAGATCTGTCTATGCATCCTAGAGACTCTATGCTGAAGCCTTCCTTGTCAGCACTGTATTTGGAAATATTTACCGGGCAGCTTTCCAAGATAGATAAGGTCTGTGCTTCTAATTACACCCTTGAAAGACTGTTTTCCAGGCCGTTGGCTGAATGTGATTGCAAGAAATTCACATTTGTTTAATAAAAGGGGTTTTGCTGGGACAAAAAGTCTGCTTAGTGCTTTTTGGGGAAGCCTAGGATAGAATACATGTTAAAACCTTCCTCATTAAGTGAATCATTGCAGTTGTTAAGACAGCCACATGGTTGTTCAGTGAATCTGGCTTCCCCGTTGACTTTGCTGGTCAGTTACAATGATACTGAAGAAAGTGACTTATAACCATTTGTCACACTTATGACTGTTGCAGCATCTCCATGGTCACATGATCCAAATTCAGATGCTTGGCCACTGACTCGTATTTATGATAATTGCGGCGTCCTGTTCTGACCCAAACCCTTTTCCAATAAAACAAACACGAACCAAAGGGAACAGAAACCTTTTAATGATTCTTACGAATCCCTGGTTAAAAGGCTGCTGCAAATTAATTAACTTTGATAAGCACAAGGCTCACCAAAACTGTGTGAGGCTGCCAAGAATAACAGGTAAGAAATATTTTATAACACAAGAGTCTTCAAATACCAACTTAAGATACTGTAATGTCCACGAGGCTGAGTTTCAAAACGTCTTTGCTTCCTGCAAAGAGGTTAATTTCACAGCTGGCTTTTATCTTCTTGAAGGAGGAGCCATTACCTTGCAGCCTTACTCCCGAGTTGCCCATGCTGCTGCAGCTGCTCTTCCCTGTGAGCAGCCCTGCATGCACGTGCACTTGGCACAGGCTCCTCAGGGACCTCCTCATCGCTGCTGCCAGCCCCCACAATCTCTGAAGGCAGCAGTCCACTCCCTGATGGTTCTGGCCCCTCATCTGAGTCCTTGCTCTCCTCAGCCATCCACACCTGCTGCTGGCTAACCACAACACATCCTGGGGGGGGGGGGTGTCACGTGATCCCTTTTGCGACCTTCTGACCAGCAAAGTCAATGGGAGAAACCAAATTCACTTAATAACCAGGTTACTGATTTAACAACTGCAATGATTCACTTAGCAATGCTGGCAAAGAAGCTTTTAACACAAGACAAAACTCACTTAACAACTGTCTTGCTTAGCAAAAGAAAAATTGGGAGTCCACTGTGGTCTTAAGTCAAAGGCTGCCTGTATATATGATCATTTTATTCTTACCAGCAATTTTCCATAGTCTGTGATTATTTTCTCTTTGATGTTTCATTTGTTATGCCCATATGGAGAAATAGATAGCAAATATTGGAGAAGAGCAAAAAAATAAAAAAATTGGAAGGATAATTATGTGTTCAGGAAATGTGACTTAGATCTGTTTGTAAATAGAATCTGAATTCAATGCATTTGTTTCTCACTTCTTCTTTGCACTACGAAATTACATTTAACATTCATGGGCCGTTTCAGGAGTGATATTAAAATAGCTTGTATTCTTAAGAATGGTGGCTGATGATCTTGACTAATGCATGGCAGGGGTGGGATTCTACTGGTTCGGACCGATTCTACAGAACCGGTTGTTACGATTTTGTGCCGTTCGGAGAACCGGCAAATCGTGCTCCTGGCTGGCCTCGCCCCTCTCTGCCGCCCTCCTCTCCCCGCCCAGTCAGTCCTTATCGTACATGCACGACATCACTGACTGCATTCTCCCCCTCCTAGTCACTGCTTAAGGTATTTTTCGCCCTCCCAACGATCAGCTGTTTCAATGAACCTCCTCGCTGTCTTACTGCTTTGCCCAGGAGGCTTCCCTGAGGCCCAGGAGGCAAAAAAGTGGGTGTGTGCTGCTAAAAAAGAAGAAGAAGCCACACCCACCCAGTCACATGGCCATGCCCACTTAGCCACACCCACCTAGCCATGCCCACAGAACCAGTTATTAAAAAATTGGAATCCCACCCCTGATGCATGGTAATATTAGTTTACCTTTTACCTCTGTTTCCTGTGGGGATCTTCGGATTAGCCACCCAACGATGTTAAGATTAGAAAATATCTCTTACCTTATTCCAGAATTGTCATGTCTGGTGGAATGGTTTAACACATTATTTCTTCTCTTCTCTTTTCTTTATAGCGTCTGGCTGAAGCAGCAGAAAAGTTCCAGAAAGAACATCAGTGGCAGGATGAATTTGCGGTGAGCTTATGTTTTTATTTTACTGATTTTCCCATGTGTGATTCCTCACCCCAGATTTCCTAAAATTCTTTGTACGTACAATCACACTTGGCCAATAAAGAATTCTATTCCATTCTGTTCTATTCTGTTCTGTTCTGTCTGTTCTGTTCTGTTCATTTTCTACTCTACTCTCTCTATATCTTATCTATCTATTACTCTCTACTCGCCCTACCTATCCTGTTCTGTTTTTTTCTGTTCTATTCTGTTCTGTTCTGTTTCTCTCTGTTCTGTCAGTTCTGTATGTCCCTGTTCCATTCCATATCTATATGCTTCTATCATCATTCTGTTCTGCTCTTATCTAACCTGCCTGCCTGCCCACTGCCCTGTTCCTAGTTTCCTTGTTCTGTTCTGTTCTCTGTTCTGTTCTGTTCTGATTCTATGCTGCTCTTATTCTGTTCTACTGTTCTTCTGCTCTTATCTGTTCTATTTTATATTTATTTTATATTTCTCTATACTTCTCTATCTATATGCTCTGCTCTGCTCTTCTGCTCCTTCATTTTTCGTTCTGTTCGTTCTGTTCTGTTCTATTCTGTTCTATTCTGTCTCCATATGTATATTACCTTTCTTCTTCTATTCTCTGTTCTATTCTGTTCTGCTCTGCTCTGCTATCTATCACTCTCTCTTCTCCACCGTTCGTTCCGTTCCATTCACATTCATCATCCCACTCGTTTGCTGCTCTATTTTATTCTGTTCTAATCTATTCTGTTTTGTTCTACCTTCTCCTCTCCTCTCCTCTGCTCTGCTCTACCTTCTCTTTTCTACACACACACACACACACACACACACACGGACAAAACCTATGCCATTTCAGAAATACAGTAATGCTTTCATTTTAGTTGGGCAATCTAAGTGATTAAAGGTTTATATCCAGGCCATCAGCTTGTAAACCGACTCCTTCCCTTTTTAATCTTTTGCAGTCCTCCCTTCTGAGCCACAGAGCCCTCTTAGGAACTGGGTCTCACCAACTTGAAATAGTTATTTAAATCTGCAGCTCCATCTGGAATGGAGGGGAAAAAAGTAGGTAAAAAAATAATTAGAGTCTTACAGCTGGTGTCAAGAGGTCTTTGGAAGGCTTAGGGAAAAACAGGGACAGAAGCCACTCTTTTCTCTTTAACAATGCAGCTTTCTTTGTTAGAAAAGTCTAAAGTATCTGCACGATGCTAATTAATTTGGTGCCATCGTGCATTTGAGTTTTTAATAAGACGATGTTGATAAGGAACCCAACAAAAAAAGCTCCATTAGTCTTGAAAAGGATAATGCTCCTTGCGTTTTCTTTCCAGAGGTGTTTAAATGGCCCAAAAAATATTAATAATAATAATAATGAAATAACGCCTCTTTAGAAGCTATCTCACTTCTAATTATTTTCAAGATCAATATGCAGAAGCAATTTTGTGAAGCTGGTTTGTTGCATTTTTCTAGGGAAAGCTATCTAATCAAATACAAAGGTGGGCAACATAGATACTTATCCATCTCGCTAATCTGGGCTATAAAAGTCTCCAATCACTGACTCTCCTTGCTGCCCCCTAGAGATGATATGGAGCTTTGCAATTCCGATCAGGAAATCCTCACTTATAGAAGTGCAGGTAGTGTAAGTTCATTCAGTGATTGATCAAAGTTACAATGGCACTGGAAAAAAAAAGACTCAGGGCCATTTTTCACACTTACCACCTTTGTAGAATCCCCACCAGAGATGGTGTTCAGCAGGTTTTGACCAGTTCTGGAGAACCGGTAGCGGAAATTTTGAGTAGTTTGGAGAACGAGTAGTGGAAATTTTGAGTAGTTCAGAGAACAGGTAACAGAAATTTTGAGTAGTTTGGAATACCACCTCTGAATGGCCCCGCCCCCATCTATTCTCTGCCTCCCATTGAGTCCCAGCTGATCGGCTGGGTCTTCTTTGGTTGCCCTTTGCAGGAGAACAGAGCTGGAAAGCAGGTTGAGGGGGCGGGGAAGGAATGGGGATTTTACAGTATCCTTCCCCTGCCATGCCCACCAAGCCAAACCACAGCCACCAAGCCACACCCACAGAACTGGTAGTAAAATTTTTGAATCCCACCATTGATCCCACGATCAAAATTCAGATGCTCAGCAACTGGTTCATACTTATGCCCATAGTTGTGCCCTTTTGACAAATGAAGTCAGGAGAGGGGGAAGCCAGATTCACTTAACAACTGGGTTACTAACTTCTCAACCCGTACCGAACCAGTAGCTAATTTTAGGGCTGCTTCGGTGAAATGGCAAATCCCACCCCTGGCTGGTCCCTGCCGCCCCTCTCAGGAGTCCCCATGTGGCCTGTTTTGGATCCCAGGTAACTGCAGGGCGTGCACAGAGGCTCGGGAAGGGCAAAAAACAGGTCTCCCAGAGGCTCCAGAAGGCTGGAAATGGGCCCATTTCCAGCCTCCAGAGGGCCTCCAGAGCCGGGGGAGCCCATTTTCGCCCCCCCCCGAAGCTCAAGGAAAGCCTCCGGAGCCCGGGAAGGATGAAAACACCCCTGTCATGGTGCAGGAGGCTGACTAGGCCACACCCACCATGGCCACGCCCACCCAGCAGCCAGGCAGATAACTGGTTGCTAAAATTTTTGAAGCCCACCCCTGGTCATAAGGAACAACAAAATTCCATTGGGAACATTTCAGCCTCACTTCAAATTTGGGACATGTCTCTTGCAAGGGAAAAAAAATGTTTCTGGATTTCTTCCCATCTCTGTCTTTCTTCCTCTTCTTCTTACAAACCATGAAACGTCCAATTAGCTTTGTTCCTTTTCTCATTTCAAACAGGGAATTTAATTTTTTCCCATGCTGCTACTAATTGGGTATCATACCACTGGAAAAGGAACTACAACAACAACAACAACAAAAAAAAATGAGAGAAAAAAAAGTAGAATTAGCTCCAACTTTCTGGTGCCAATAATTTTTTTCCCCCTGATTTGGAGATGTTTCAATTCCAGCGGCAGGCTTCTTTGATGTTAGAGGGACGTCGCAAAACTGGGAAATGGTTAACCTAGTTTATTCATCCCGCACCACTTGATGTATCCTCCTGCTTTTAGTTTGCAAGATTGGGCAGTTCTGAAAAAGCCAGCACGTTCTTAAAACAAATGTGGCCACTTGCAATAATGAGCTGTTTTGCTGGCAGGAGACTGGTAGGATTTCACTGCTAAACCTCCACTTTGATTGCAACTTAATGAAGTCTGTGAATGCGCCATGATTAAAATCCATATTTTCTCCCGAACTTCCTTTCATATTCTCACTGTACAGGCTGTTTCCATGCTGCAAAGCTTTTAAGATTCTATTTTCACAGAAGCCCATTTAGAATGGAATAGAGCTGGAAGGGACCTATATACATTTGTTGTGGTTTGCTGGAGCCACTGTGGACGGCAGACGTATCGGATAGTCAGGACGAAAGGGAACCTGTCAGGCAGTCTGGAGAGGAGTTGGACGAGGGTCCTGCATCCGATGCAGGGATGGGGCCAGGACCATCTGAGAATGGGGTGCTGCCTTCAGCGCCTCCAGAATCTGACAGCAGCAAAGCAGAGGACCCAGGGGAGCATGTTCCCAGTGCGCGTGTGCGCAGAGCTGCTAGAAGGCAAGAGCAACTGAAGCAGAAGGGGTGACTTGAGAGTAAGGCTGGGAGTTCATTGCCCCTCCCAGAAGGGATAAAAGTCAGTCCTCAATGACGAAGAGCTTTGCAGGAAACAAAGCAGTTCCATAATCTTCGAGTCCTTTGTGAAGCTCTGTACTCTGGTCGGTTTTTTCTAGGTTTTGGGTTGGTTTATGTTAATTGGACGTCTGTTTCTTGGCAAGCATTCCACAGCACTGAGAAGCATGCTCTTATCTGGAGGGACTGTGTCTAATGAGTTTTGGCTGGGAATGCAAGTAACTCCCAGCATCGCATTTAACAAAGGTTTTACTTTTAAATTCAGTTTGTGTTTTATTAAGTTTGACAAAGCCTGGGTCAGAACAACATTGATGGAGCACCAGTGGTGGGATTCTGCCAGTTCGCACCGTTCCAGAGAACCGGTTGTTAACTTTCTGAGCAGTTTGGTGAAGTGGCTGTTGGAAGAAATCATTAGGGCAGAAGAACCGGTTGTTAAATTATTTGAATCCCACCACTGTGGAACACCCACAACTTCTGGTGGCAAGGCGTTCCACTGGTTAATTGTCCTCACTGTTAGAAAGTTTCTTTTTAATTCCAGGTTGCTTCTCTCCTTGAGTAGCAATATTCTACCTGGTGGAATAGCTTTTCAAAATTGACTGAATTTTGAAACATTTCAAGATTTGTCCCCTATGACATTATTCCATCTTATTCTGAGGATTCTTGGCCAACATACGCATGTT
>CM019159.1:3531257-3562789 GCA_009733165.1 Naja naja
GGCCACCATAGCCACATTCACCCAGCAACCAGGCAGAGAACCTGTTGCTAAATTTTTTGAAGGCCACCCCTGTCTGAAGCCCCCTAGAAAGGTTGAAAATGACAATCCCACCATCCTGAGATGTTGCAGCCGATTGGGAACACAGGACTGCAACAGTCATAAATGCAAGACATAGTCATCAGTCACTTTTTGGGGGCCTTGTAACTTTATCACCTCACATAATGTCTGGCAGCTCTTTCAATCAAGGAGCTCGGTCAAGAATATATGAAAGGGGAATCCTTCTGCAGGTGGTGCTCAATTTACAACCGTTCATTTAGTGACCATTTGACATCACAACAGCACTGAAAAAAACTGACTTAGGACCGTTTTTCACACTTATGACCGTTGCAGAATCCCCACGGTCCCGTGATCGAAATTCAGAGGCTTGGCAATTGGCATGTACTTATGACAGTTGCAGTGTCCTGGGGTCACATGATCCCCCTTTTGTGACCTTCTGACAAGCAAAGTTGATGGGGAAACCAGATTCACTTAATGACCATCTTCCTAACTTATCAACGGCAGTGATTCACTTAACCACAACGGCAAGAAAAGTCATAAAACGGGGCAAAATTCACTTAGTAACAGAAATTATGGGCTCCATTGTGGTCATAGGTCGAGGACTATATATAGATCTCTTGGCAATGATAGCAGTGGTGGGATTCAAATAATTTAACAGCCAGTTCTTCTTCCCTAATGATTTCTTCCAACAACCAGTTCACCAAACTGCTCAGGAAGTTAACAACCGAGTCTCCCAAACCGGTGAAAACCGGTTGAATCCCACCACTGATTAACAGGATTTGTCCTTCATCTGCAATACCAGTTACATCCTTGCGTTTCTCCATGCTTAAGTCCAACCTCTTAGAAGGTATCACTTTTATAGGGTTTTTGTGTGTGATTGTTTTGTGTGTGAAAGAGAAATTACTTTCCAGCTGAAGAATTTGAGTTTCCAGTTGAATGGAGCTCTTAAAAACACAGAACCCAAAACAATTTGTCCATCTTTCATTGTAACTACCTTCCCTAATTTTATTTGTTATTAATTCGTGCTATGGTTAATAGTTCTCGGGGAGACGTTTAATAAAGAGACAAGTGAACTCTCCATAAATCAAATAGAAAGCAACCGTAAAGAAAAACCACCTTAACAATTAATTGAAGGCAGCAATCAATTAAAAGCAGGGGAAACCAAAACTAACATAGGTGAAAATCAAAAAAACGGCCGTGGAGATAAAACCTGAAAAGCTAAAATAGCAGGTGTGTCTGAGGTCTAAATAAATTCTAATTATCAGCTCCTCGGGGAAAGTTTTCTGTTTTTTTTTGTTTCTGCTAATGGGAGTCTAGAGTGGAATAAGAACTGACCAGTTCCCCTGCCAACAATAATATTTTTATGTGGCTGATGGGTATGGAGCTAATTAGCTTTGTCTTCCCTACTGCAGAAAGTCCTTCCTTCCTCCCTCCCTCCCTCTCTCTTTCTTCCTTTCTTCCTCCCTCCTCCATCTCTCTTTTTTCTTTCCTCCTTCCCTCCCTCCTTCCCTCTCTCCCTTTCCCTCCTCCTCCCTCCCTCCTCCCACCTTCTCTCCCTCCTTCCCTCCGCTCATTCCAGTTCACTTTGAAATACCTTTTCTTTCCTTATTTTATCTGACTCTTCTAGAATATCATTTCTCTCCCTCCCTCCTCCTCCATTCACCCCTGAAAACATTTAGCTGAATCAAATAGTAGCAGACTTCTCTTTTTAGATGAGAATACCATTCAAAAATCACCTTTTCCAGTCCCGTTTTAACTTTAACCTACCAACAAATGTTTATCAGTCATGGACTATTTGTAGTGCTAACCTGTATGTAACCTGTATAGTTTCCTTGTCTGGTGTAGTTTGTAGGGTTGATGTAGGGTTCTGTAGTACAGCTGCTTGGTGCTGTGAAACTAAAACTGAAACTGAACCTCCTCTACTCTGCTTGAGTTTTGCATTTGGAACAGATTTCTTTTCAGATGGGGGAGGGGGAGTAGAACTCCTTAGCATCAGAGCGTGTTAATAGTAATAATATAGGAAATACTAATGCTCTGAGGGTGATTTTGAAAAATCCTTTCTTAGTGAGCCCCTAGAAGCCAAGAGGAACCTATGGGCCAAATTTCAAGTTGGTAGGCTTTATGGTTCTGGAGATTTTGTGATGATGCGCGAGTGGCATTTCGCTTTTATATATATAGATTTATTTATTATCTTACTAGTTCCTGAGGAGCAATTTCTAAAATGGAGGAGAGGGTTTAGCAAACTTTAATGAGAAACCAGCATCATTCTCATCTCACTTAGAGTAAAGCTTTGGCAGGAGATGATTCTAAATATTAAAGAATAGTAATAAGAGCAAAGTTTACTCAACATAGAAGTTCCAATTTTACCACTGTTTGCTGTTCTGTTCTGTCTTGTTTGAGAAGATACAGCGGTAGATTGGAAATTGAACCGTATTGAACATTTCGGGATTCTTTTGAATTGTTTTACAAATTTCACTCGAAATGCCTATTTTCTTTTTCTGGAGGCAAAAGGATGGACTATAGAAATGTATACAGGTAGTCCTCAACTTATGACCACAATTGAGCCCACAATTTATGTTGCTAAGTGAGAAGTTTCTTAACTGAATTTTGCCCCCTTTTACGACTTTTCTCACTGCCTTTGTTAAGTGAATCACTGCCATTCTTCAGTTAGTAACATGCTTGTTAAGTGAAACTGTTTTTTCCTCATTGACTTGGCTTATCAGAAGGTTGCAAAAAGGGATCACATGACACCGCCGGGACACTGAGTCAGTGGTCAAACAACTGAATGTAAATCATGTGACCACGGGGAGGCTGCAATGGTCATAAGTGTGAAAAATGGTCATAAGTAAGTCATTTTTTTTCCAGTACATTCTAACTTTGAGCAGTCATTAAACAAACTGTTGTAAGTTGAGAACTACGTGTATTATGGAGGAAGTAGAAGGGGAGATTTTCCACACTCATCCCTTTCTAACCTGTAGAGATGAGCAAGCTGGGATGGAAGGTGGAGTTAAATATATCATTAGTTTGGAATCATTGCGTTGCCATAATAGACCTTTACCTTTAACTGTTAGTCCACCTGCTTCTTATATATTGGTAGCAATAATAAATTCTTCAGTGCTTTGAACTCAGCAAGTGTTCCTCACTCTTAGTGCCTGGCACTACCCATCCAATTCAATCTAGCAGATTGGGCATACTACAGATCCCATCAGCCACTCTTGCTAAGGTGAAGTTAGCTCAGTTTCAAATCTAATTGTTTTGAGAAACTTGGTTCTTTCTTGAACTCAGCAAGTGTTCCTCACTCTTCGTGCCTGGCACTACCCATCCAATTCGATCTAGCATTGACCCTTATCTAAAACCAAGCAAGTGCTATCCAGCTAGTTGAGAAGATTCTTGTGCGGAGGTTTTTAGCAACACATCCATTTAATTGGATTTTGATATGTGGACTTGACAAGGCCATTCTCTAACCCAGTGGCCCCCAACCTTGTGGGCACCAAGGACCAGTTCCCAGAGAGAGGTTTTTCAGTGGACTGGAGGGTGTGTTGTTTCACATGCTGTCTGCATGCTTCGCTTGTTTTTAGGCCCAGTTTTTGGCATGCTGTGGCCTGGTGCCTATCCACAGACTGGGGGTTATGGGCCTCCTGTTGTAGCCCTCTGCAAGTTTAAGACTTATGGACTTCAACTCCCAGAATTCCTGAGCTAACATGACTGGAGGAGGAATTCTGGGAGTTGAAGTCCACAAGTCTTAAAGCTGTCAAGTTTGAAGACCCCTGGCTTATTGAGACACTAACAAACACACATTAGTCCCCAAACCCTTTTTTCTTTAGTTCAACCGCTGTGAATTTTAGTCATTCACAGCCAGTAATGAGTCTCAAACAGTTTGTAAACAGTCCAATGGAAGTCTGCCAAAGTCCTTCAGGATAAGTCTGATAAGCACGCACCTTTATCTTCCATGAAATGCTGCCAACGATTAAATTTCCAATTAGTTATACAAGGCCAACCGGAGCACAAATTCAACACGGAGCTTCAGGTTTCAAACTGACCAGTATGAACAAAGTTGCTTCCTGCAAAGGTTCCTGTCCCTTTGCTCCTCCTTTATGTCTTATGGGAGGGCCAATCACCTCCAAGCCTTACTCCCGAGTTGCCCCTTTTGTCTTAACTGTTCTTGCTTTCTGGCAGCTCTGCGCATGCACGCACTGGGAACAGGCTTCCCTTGTTCCTCTGCCTAGCTGCCAGATTTTGGAGGCTCTGGAGTCAACACATAACTCCCAGATGGCCCCTGGCCCCATCTCTGTATCAGATGCAGGACCCTCGTTCGAGTCCTCCCCAGACTCCCAGACTGGACTATGTTCCTCCCCACTGTCTGCCTCTGCTGCCATCTCCACAGGATGCCAGAGGATCACAACTTCTTCTAGTAGGTGGTTTTTTTCTGTATCACGAAACTAATCCCAAGAATAGATTTTCAGTTGACCTTTTTTGTACCTATGGATTGCGTTATGATAAATAAATAACATTACAAAGCACTGCCTTGATAGATGGTATCACTGAGATGTCAGTTCTCTTTTCAACCGACGTGCAGAAATTCTGAATTGGCAGCTAAATTGGTGCAAAAGAGAAAGGAGGTGCTTAGAGTTTGACAAGATTCCTGTCATCTTCATCTTCTTTTTTAACAATGGCAAACGGCTTTATTGGATATCTGTTTTTAGTGAAATGATTGTGTTTTCTTCTTATCTTGTCAATCTTGGAATCAGTTTCAGAATCGGTTCTAATGTGAGTGGCAATCTGGAAGGCTGTTTTTACACCTTTCTCCTGTTCTATATAAAAACATTAATCAAAAATTAAAACAATAGAAGTAGAGCTGGCCATCCCTTAACATTACCAGACATTCAGGCACAAGCCTTCACCTCTGATCCTTTCATCTGCCCTAGTCCAAAGATTTAAAAAAATTTCACAGGATTGGATGATCAGAATATTTCAATCAATCAAATCTTTATTTGTATTTATTATTGTATTATTATCACTGGGAATGTAATACCCCAAATGGCCACTAGGTGGCAAGGAGAGGAAAATTTTTTGTATCTCTTTGTTGCCATCTGGTGGTCATGCTAATTTTTGCAGCCCCCACTGATGAGATTAACTTGGTTTCTTGCGAATATGTATCCAACGTAGCAAGGTTAAAAAAGAAATAAAAAAACTTGATTGCTATGGTTCCTTTGGCGAGCCACCTGCCAAGTTGCAAATTGCCTTTTGGAGTTTGACCCACCAGGTTGCTGAAAAAGATCAATGAACTGCTAATTAGGTTGAGCTTCTAGTAGTAGTATGATTATCTTCCCTTGTATTGGCAAATAGTAAGATCAGGTTTACCAACCTCTAATTGGCAGAAAGCAAAAGTGATGAGAAACAAAACAAATTGGGGATAGAAACAGGCCATGAATTCACTTAACATCTTATAAAGTATCGTGCATTTTATTTTGAGTGATGCAAGCTTGTATTATTCCTCCTGCAAGCAATATTTGCTTCAAATGAGATGTGAAGCATGGCAAGTGAACGTTATTTGAAACTTCTGTACAGTCATTAACTATCAGTTTAACATAGGAAATTATATCAGCGTTTTGTTTGCATCTAGTTCATGGATTGCTTCTCTCCTAGCTCTTGATTCTTTACGTAGATTTTAAGCTGTAATTATTTTTTTATGAGTGTACAGCCTTACCATAAAAAAAAAAAAATTAGCGAGCCCATCACGGTCTCGTTAAAGTAAATCAGAAATAGATAGCTAGAGTATTCCTTCCCAAATCAAATTCATTATTCATGCTTAGTTTGAGTTCAATTATATTACTTATTTTTAATGAAATCTGTTTATATCTGCGCATAGGATTTGGCCAAGATCCACATTCTCTTCCAGATTAAGGGATTTGAACTGTGGCCCACCTGTCCAGACTCAAAACCATCTGGCCTCCATTTGTCATTGTGGAGGACAACCATCACACACACACACACACACACAAACACACACAAATATGTATTTTTTTTCAACAAACTTTGAGTGTCCTGTGTAAAATGACTGGGGAAAGGAGAAGGTGTCATTGAACTATATCCCCAATTCAGAGGGACCCTGAATTGCTCCAATTATATCAATATTGCCCCGATTATATCGATAGGAAGAGGAAAGAATATTGGGTATGATCCCTGCCTTGAGATATATACAGTAATAAATAATAAAGGTGCAATATAAATAATTGTGAGGTCCTTGGTGCTCTCTGAGCTCGGTGGTTTTCTTGCAGATGTTTCATTACCCAACTAGGTAACAGCATCAGTGCTAGGGTTAGTGCTAGGGTTAGGACTAGCACTAGTTTGGGTAATGAATCCTCTGCAAAACAAAAAAACCAAAAAACCCACCAAGCTTAGAGAGCACCAACGACCCAGAATCCTTCTCTTCCTCTTCTTCCTCCTCCACTCTGCAAAACCCATTCACTTCTAGAACTGGTGATGTTACCAAGCTGGGTAGTGAAATGTTTGCAAGAAAATAACCACGTTTAGAGAGCACCAAGGACCCCATAGTTCCACTGTGAAGTGCAAATATTCTTTTCTATTATATACAGTAGATGATGGATGGATGGATGGATGGATGGATGGATGGATGGATGGCATGGGACATAGATAAATAGATAAGAGAGAAAGAAAGAAAGAAAGAAAGAAAAGAAAGAAAGAAAGAAAGGAAGGAAGGAAGGAAGGAAGGAAGGAAGGAAGGAAGGAAGGAAGGAAGGAAGGAAGAAATGAAGCTGAGCCACACTGCAAAAGTGAGCTATTATAGTTTGGGAATGAGATCTCCTTAACTAGTCCAGCTCCTGCTGTAATTTGATTTTCTCCTTGTGTGTAAGAATATTGGATTGAGAAAAAGCAGGTATAATGAAATCATGTTTGCTGCAATTTGTGTTTGCAATGGTACAGACATTTAACATTGCTATTTAAAGACTTTGCTGTAGGAGGAGAAAGAAAGGGAGGGAGGGAGAGAGAAAGAGAGAGAGAAAGAGAGAGAAAGAGATGGAGGGAGCGAGAGAGAAAGAGAAGGAGGAGGAGAGAGAGAGAGAAAGAGAGAGAGAGGGGGAGGAGAGTTCTCTGCATATCTCGAAGGAGATTTTGGCCTGTCAAACTATGTCTTTATCCTTGTGGAGTTGGTGATGTCAGGACATTTATTGATTATGGCCTTTGTGGCCCCAATTATAGTGAGATGATTGGTGGGAGCTGAACTCGAGGCTCAGGGCTCAAAAATGGAAGGAGCCTGTTGCAGTTGCGTTTCCAGCTGTTGCTTTTGTCCCGCTGTCATTTAAACTTAGAAGGAAATACTCAGGTCCTTAAATAAAGCTGTAGCTCTGTCTTTATTTGGGTTTAAATTAATCTTCTTCCATGCTCTTTCGATCATTCCGTTTTATAACTTTACCATTGGAAGAATTTCAGAGTTGTTTTCAAAGCATCAGCCACAAGGAAGAAAGAAGGGTGCTTTGGAGAATAACTTGACCCCCTTCCTCCTCTCTGTGGCAGCCCCTCAAATATTGGAAGACTTCTCTCCTGTCTCCCCTGGTCCTTCTCTTCCCTAGACTAGCCAGGCCCAGTTCCTGCAACCGTTCTTCATATGCTTTAGTCTCCAGTCCCCTAATCATCCTGGTTGTTCTTCTCTGCACTTTTTCTAGAATCTCAACATCTTTTTTTATACTGTGGTGTCCAAAACTGGATGCAGTACTCTAGGTGTGGTCATCCTAAGGCTTAATAGAGTGGTATTAGTACCTATTCTTGCTGCCCTTGTTAAATTGTTGTCATACGTTCACTTTCCCCTTAAACTACAGAACAGCATATTTTAATTGCTGATGTTGAGAAGTTAATAAGTGGTGAGACCAGGTAAGCAAAAAGAAAATTGCTTTCCATGCATATTCACATGCCGTTTAAAGGGAACCTTTGCTGAGAAATGAAATGTCACAATTCATTGCAAAGTTCAGGAACACTTTTACTACTTTTTGAACTGTTAATATTTAAAGATTCACCCTACTTCTTCTTTTCCCCTTCCTTCCTTCCTTTTCAGACGAATGATATTGTCTACTACAATGCAAAAGAAGACCTGAATGATGTAAGTAACATTTTGGAAAAGAACTCTGAAAAAGCTCTAATTCTCTTAGCAAGTACCATATTCATTGGGTCCTTGGTGCTCTCTGAGCTTGGTGGTTTGTAGACCACACTAGGGAACATCATCAGTGCAAACCCCACTCCCTTCTAGCAGCGATGATGTTTTACTTCACTTGAATATTGAAACATTTGCAAGAAAACCACCAAGTTCAGAGAGCACCGAGGACCCTACAGTCCAATTTTGAATTACAAATACCTTCTTCTATCAGTAGTGCCATCCTTTTCAATTTGACATTTTTAAAACCTATTAAAATGCTCTATGAAAACAGAAGATGTGATGACCCGGGGCGTGGCACAAAGGCAACACAGTCAGATAATCCGTAGCAGTCCCTTTATTAGCTCCAACTTTGCCCCCAATGTCCTGGTTACCTTCTGGCTGGAGAAAAACTCTTGCAGGAACAGCCTTTGGCTGCAGAGAATCAAGTCCAAAACGTGGTCAACAAAAACTGTAACTGTAAGTCCAATCAAGGCAAAATGAGGTAATTAGTTTGGCAGGGCAGGAGCAAGAATTCCAGATATGAAGGCACAGCAATAACTTAACATGATTGGGAGGACACCAGGAACACAGATAAGCAATGTCAACACAAGATAAACTCACGTTTGTTCCCAGCAAACACCGCACTCAGCATGTATTTCTTTTAAACTCCCTTCCCAGGTGTGGCTAATGAAGGGAATCAGGGCCCTTTCCTCCCCCTTAAGCCATGCAACTCATGTTGCTCCCTTCTCAGTTCCTCCCTGTGTGCCCTAGGATGAAAAGGGGGTGGGCCTGGTGTTCCTCTGAATTCCCTCTCCCTTGTTCTACCTCTTCCACTGCTCTGCCCAGCTGGACTTTGCCCTTCCTCAGTTTCCTCCACAGCCAACAGAGCCACACTCCCATTCCCTGTCAGCTGTTCATCTTCCTCCTCAGATTCAGACTCTGACAGGGGCATGACAGAAGATTTAAAGTTACGTTGCATGTGACACGGTAGAGGAAAACAGTGGCTCGCATGGGTAGTATGCTGGGTTGGAGGTTAGCAACCGGTGTTTGAGACCCAGGTGTGCTGCCATGGGCCGGCTGAGCTCCTGTCCTTGGCTCCAGCTCCTGATGGGGACATGATTGGAGCCCCCAACTGGTTGTCCCCCAGGCAACAGTGATGTCACCTCCTAATCCTTTCAATCCAGAAATGTCTCTTGATGCTTCCGACATGAGCGCGATGCAACAAGACACAGTCACAATGCGTTCCAAATGTTTTCCTAGCATAATGTCTTGAAAGCTCCTTGTGTGGCTCATAGCTTTGAGGAGATCTTGAACGAAGCCAGGCTGTTCAGAGGGTAGTTGAGAAATAAATAGATATTCTCAAGCAGCCTGTAAGCCTGAAAAATAAATACATTTCAGAAAATAAATATGGCATGTTGCGAAGAAGCCCTGTGTTTGGGGTGGTTTCTTTCTTGCTAAATTTGGAACGAGCCATTGGCTGCTAAACTGCTCCACCGGGAGTGGTTCTTTTAATATTGAATACTGGGTTAAAATTTTAATTATGCAAATAAATAGGTCTCAGTGTGAACTGGACTTCCTGCAAATGCATTGCCTCATCGTTTGGTTGACCCCACGAGGTGAAAGTTTTGCAAAACCAAACCCAAAGGAACAAAACAGACTTTTGGGTTTTTTGCAGTGTTAATCCTAATCCAAATGTAATTAGGTGGTGTGTAAAATGTCTTGCTGGAGAACGTTCTGATCTGAACGTTCATAAGAGGCTTAGAAAGTTAGAACATGCTATAATGGGTATTTTTTGCAGAAATGTAGAAGGAAGTCAACGCAAGTGGTAGTTAGAAAGGTTTATAGTCTTTAACACACACACACACACACACACAAAACCCAACCTAGAAGCCGTTTCATATATTATATATGCACACACACAAACCCAACCTAGAAGCTGTTTCATATATTATATATGCAGTCTTTTTTTTGCAGAAATGTAGAAGGAAGTCAACGCAAGTGGTAGTTAGAAAGGTTTATAGTCTTTAAAACACACACACACACACACAAAACCCAACCTAGAAGCTGTTTCATATATTATATATGCAGTCTTCCAAGCTTAAAACCAATTCTGCATTTTCTTTCCTGCACTGAGGAAACAAAAAAATCTTTCAATCATATCAGACTGTTATAAAATGGTCCATGGGGCCACCACACCCACATCTCCTCCTCCTCCCCCTCTTCCTCTCCTTCTCTTCCTCCTCTCTTCCTCTCCTCCTCTCCTTCTCCTTCTCCTCCTCTCTCCTCCTCTCCTCCTCCTCCTCCTCCTCCTCAGCTGCTCAAGTTTCGGACACTGTCTATTTTATGAGACTTTCTGTCATCTCTTTTATGAGGTCTTTCCCAATAAGGGAAGGAAAATTACTGTATATCCCACTTAAGTTACATCTACACCCAAGGACAATGTAGGACCTAGATGTCAGAAGACAAAGGATTGGATTGAAATATGAAACATAGAATAACAGAGTTGGAAGGGACTTTGGAGGTCTTCTAGTCCAACCCCCTGCTTAGGCAGGAAACTGTATACCGTTTCAGACAAACAGTTGTTCAATCTCTTCTTAAAAACTTCCAGTGTTGGAGCACCCACAACTTCTGGAAGCCAGTTGTTCCACTGATTCATTGTTTCTAACTGTTGGAAATTGCGATGCCAGAAATAGGTGGGATTTGTTGTGAAAGCTTCCATGTCTACATTCTGGCAGCAGTCGTCCAGGGATATAGGACTGCGACTCCCAGACATATAAATTAATTAAAAATAAAAACCCAAAAAATGATGAGCTCATTTCAGCCATCATGTTGACCTCACCGTTTGTTGTGAAAGCTTCCATGTCTACATTCTGGCAGCAGTACGTCCCAGGGATATAGGACTGCGACTCCCAATTATTTAGAGTCTGACTCTGAAGTTTTGACAGTGTTTTGTTTTAAAGTTGGAAATTATGTTCTCTTCCCAATAGTGCAGCCTGCTATTTTAAAACACGGCGTAGGCGGGTAAACTAGTAGCAAAGTTTCTGTAAAAAAAAAACTTTTTAACCTCGTTTGCACACAGCTACAAAATGGGATTTCAGGTGGATAGCAGCTCTGTGGCGTTTGATGCTGATGCCAGATAATTAAGGAGCAAGCAAGAAAGCAAGATAATTATAGAAATATGAATTATACAGAGTGGACACGGAAAATTAGATGGGATGTACATGCCGGACACTTTTTTTTTTTAAAGAGCTGTCCGTAGTCATCTTTTTAATTAATTAATGAGCTAAGTTTTTCTTTCTTTTTCAGTAGGAGAAAAATAGCAAAGCTTTACGCAAATAAGTCTTCAAAAACATCATGTGATTTAAACCACTTTCTGATGTACAGAATAACAGAATAAAGAATTGGAAAGGACCTTGGAGATCCCCTGCAGAAGCAGGAGATCTTATACCATTTCAGACAATTTAATCTATTCTCTTAAAAACCTCCAGTTTAACTTCCTGGAGGCAAGTTGTTCCACTGATTAAGTGTTCTCTTGGGAAATTTCTTTTTAGTTCTAGGTTGCTTCTCTCCTTGATTAGTTTCCATCCATTGCTCCTTGTCCTGCCTTCAGGTGCTTTGGAGAATAGCTTGACTCCCTCTTCTTTGGGGCAGCCCCTCAAATATTGGAAGACTGCTATCCTGTCTCCCCTGGTCCTTCTCTTCACTAGACTAGCCTTACCCAATTCCTGCAACTGTTCTTCATATGTTTTAGCCTCCAGCCCCCTAATAATCTCTGCTGCTCTTTCCAGAGTCTCAACTTCTTTGTTATATTTTTACATGTGAGGATGGGACCCTGATGAACATTCCTAATTGTATCGTGCTTGGTTAGAGTGTTGATATTTTGGGAGTTTTAAGAACAGCAAACAGAAAGAGACAGAGAGTGGGAAAGAAGAAAGGAAGGAAGGAAGGAAGGAAGGAAGGAAGGAAGGAAGGAAGGAGAGAGAGAGAGAGAAAGAAACTGTTGAATGTTGATAATGTTGATGTTCATACAGCAACATATGAAAAAATAATCACACAAAAAAAGAGTGACATTTTTAGATCCTAAGTTCCAGAGACTCCATCTATTTATGGGACCTCTAAACAGGGAATTGTTCATAATTCAAATCAGGGTGGTAATTTCATTTATTTGCTGAATGTATTATCTCCATATCTATCTATCTATCTATCTATCTATCTATCTATCTATCTATCTATCTATCTATCATCTACCTAACCACCCATGAGGCTACTCTAAGCCTACTCTAGGCTTACAATAATAAAAAGGAAGAAAATCAAAGAGTGTAAACAGAACAGAAGTAGAAGAATAGAACTGTAGGAGATGGCCAGGCTGAGCTGGAGGGAGGGGTCAAACATGTCATCAGTTGCAAGTGTGAAAGGACAAATCTCCCACTGTCTATTTTACAATCTGAGAAGTTAGGAAGGATCCTTCCTCTTCCCATTGTGGAGCTGCGGGCAATACCTCCTCTTATCTAATTGTTCCCTAGGCAGTATCTTTCCCTCTGTCGCTTAAGGTCATCCTTACACCCCGATAGAGAAACTGAGGCACTCCGATGATTATCTTGCTTCAAACGACATTGTTCCTTCAGCAGCTGTAGCACTGGACACGAATATTCAACCCATGGGAATTCCTAGGTACTAATAACATGGCTGGTGTTTGATTTCTCAGCAGCTGTCAGTCACCCTGTGTAAATTTGGTCAATAAATCTGTTAGAATATAGTATAGCAGGCAATAGCGTTGAATGGCATGCCAATTAAAGTTACTATTTTGAACTCCTGCAGATTTTCCAGTGCCTGAAATATTTAAAACCCTAGGGCTATCACTTCTGCAAGGATTTTGATTTTTTTTAAGAGTCAAGGAAACTTGATATCATTCGAGTCTGATGGACTTGTTGCAATTTCTTCCTGGATTTTTTTATAATAAGGATCTAGAAGGACGGGGGTCTCTGTGTTAGCATAAGGGCAGGATGTTCTGTCTTCCACTTTTTAGCAAAAAGACTATGTCAGCGTTCCAATGAAACTCCTCATTCTCATTCAGCACTCAGAAACAAAGTTCATCCAAGTAAGAATTTAATTAAGGAAGAAGTCATGTTGGCACCTCTGCGGAAATCCGAATCCGAAAATTCTGAGTTTTCCCTTCCCAAATGAAATTCAAAATCCAGCTCCTGCACCCACCAGTCCATCACATAATCCAATCAAACATCGTCCCAACTATGAATGAATGAATTCTTTATTGGCCAAGTGTGATTGGACACACGAAGAATTTGGTGCATATGCTCTCAGTGTACATAAAAAAAAAGATACATTCATCAAGAGCCAAGAATCATAAAGTACAACACTTAAATAACAAAACTGCATCCAGTTTCGGTCACCACATTATTAAAAAAAATCTTATTTTCTAACCATTCATAAAACTCAGGGGTGGGATTCTACCAGTTCGAACCGGTTCTATAGAGTCGGTTGTTACAATTCTGTGCAGTTCGGAGAACCGGCAAATTGTGCCCCTGGCTGGCCGCGCCTTTCTCTGCCCACCCAGTCAGTACTTATGCATGCGCGACATCGTGTGCATGCCCAACATCACTGACTGTATCCTCCCCGCCTAGTCACTCCTTAAGGTATTTCTTTTTTCCCCTCCCAACGATCAGCTGTTCTGATGATCAGTTGTGCCAGGATCCCCCTCACTGTCTTACTGCTTCGCCCAGGAGGCTTCCCTGAGGCCCAGGAGGCAAAAAACTGGGGAGGGGGGGTTGCTGCAAAAAAAAGAAAGAAGAAGCCACGCCCACCCAGTCACATGGCCATGCCCACCTAGCCACGCCTACCTAGCCATGCCCACAGAACTGGTTGTTAAAAAAATCTGAATCCCACCCCTGATAAAATCTATATTAGACTGTGCAGAGATTGATAAATTAACAGTAAAAATAAAGGATAAAGAAGACATAGAATATTATTTAACATTTTTAAGGTGTACCAGTATGTCTACAAAATTTTGTTGCTCAGCGTGACAGCTGTTAAATGTGTTTTGCTCCATTATACCACCTTTCTTTACCATCTTTATTAAGTGAGTCACTGCAGTTGTTAAGCTAGTAACACAGTTGTTAAGTGAATCTGGCTTCCCTGTTGATTTGGCTCGTCCACAGGTCACAAAATGGGATCACGTAACCCCTGGGACAGTGCAACCATCACAAATATGAACTGGTGGCCCTCACCTGAATTTTGTTCACTAATCATGGGGATGCATGTCAGCATGAAAAATGGTTATAAATCACTTTGAACAGTGTCATGCCCCTGGTGGAGACTGACTCTGAGGGAGAGGAGGAACAGCTGACAGGGAGTGGAAGTGTGGCTCCAGAGGTTGTAGAGGAGGCTGGGGAAGGGCAGAGGCCAGCTGGGCAGTTAGAGGAGGACCCAGGCCCATCCCTTCTCCATCCTAGGGCACGCAGGGAGGAGAGGATAAGGGAGAGAGGGCCTTGATCCTCTTCATGGGCTGCAGCTGTAACAACTGGATAAGAGGATGGACATGCGTATGGGCCAGTGCTGGAAACAAAGCATGGAAATATCTCTAGTTTATTGTTCCTCTCTGAGTTTGGTGTCCTTCCCAGTGTGTGTTCTATTATCTGTGGACATCCTCCAGCCCTTATCTTGCCTGGTTTGTGTTGTTTTTTACTCTTTATAATTTAAACAGCATTCCCTCCTTCTTGTAACTGCTTTTGTGGGAGTTTTTTTTGTCTCCAGTCAAGGATATTTGGAGCTTGGAAGCAAAGTGAAGGAATAAAAGGGGCTTCACCTGTTTTTTTATTATGTTTATTTTGTATCCCACCCTGGGTCATCACAAACAGTCACTAAATGAAAATATCATAAGTTGAGGGCTACCTGCAATTATTAGAAACAGCACTCGGGTAGAAATCAGAGACAATTGTCTACTCCATCCCTCACAGTATAAACTATAGGAATTAATTTTAGAAAAAAGAAATGATGGGAAGGGATAACCATCCTTCACTATCAAAATCCACTCGTCCATGTTTTCAAAATTCAAGATTTTCAGGTCCTACTCTAAAAAAAAGGAACAGTTTGGGAATGATGGTTTTGGGCCAAACCTCCTAGCAATGGGGGATTTCGAAGAGGTAAAGTCTGTTGTCTAACAGCTTCAATCACACACACACACTCACACACACATATATATATATGTTGTGGCACAATACACTTTTGCCGGCGCTCCCAACACCCGGGGAGGTTCTTGTCAGCCTGACATATGGCTGTATGCATAATTTACTTCCCCTGGCAGATGTCAAAGCCAGCCCTGCTGTGCCACTCTTCCATTTTTATTTCCTGCCCCCTGAAATTCAGCCTTTTTTAGCCTTCCAAAATTGCCTGTCGTCCATCACACGTTTTAATTTGGTCTCCTGTTTTTTATCCTTTCTTGATCTCTCTCTCTCCTCTCTCTCCTCTCTCTCTCTTTCTCAATCTCTCTCTCTCAATCTCTCTCTTTCTCAATCTCTTTCTCTCTCAATCTCTCTTTCTCTCAATCTTTCTCCCTCAATCTCTCTCTTTCTCTCTCTCTTTCTCTGTCAATCTCTCAATCTCCCTCTTTCTCTCTCAATCTCTTTCTCTCTTTCTCAATCTCTCTCAATCTCTCTCAATTTCTTTCTCTCTCGATCTCTCAGTCTTTCTCAATCTCTTTCTCTCTCTCTCAATCTCTCTCTCTCAATCTCTCTCTCAATTTCTTTCTCTCTCAATCTCTCTCTCTCTTTCTCAACGGCTCCTCTCAATCTCCTCCTTTTTCTCTCAATCTCTTTCTCTCTCTCTTTCTCAATCTCTCTATCTCAATCTAATCTCTCTCTCTCAATCTCTCTCTCAATTTCTTTCTCTCTCAATCTCTCTCTCAATTTCTTTCTCTCTCAATCTCTCTCTCTCTTTCTCAATCTCTCTCTCTTTTTCTCTCAATCTCTTTCTCTCTCTCTTTCTCAATCTCTATCTCAATCTAATCTCTCTCAATCTCTCTCAATTTCTTTCTTTCTCAATCTCTCTCTCTCTTTCTCAATCTCTCTTGTTCTATCTCAATCTCTCCCTCCCTCTGTTGGTAGGCTCAACTCCTTGAGTCAAGGTTCCATTTTTCTTCAAAATCCTCTTAATTCTGCCCTTTTATCTTCAACGTCTATGGACATTGTCAGTCATCCAGGTCGTTTTAACTTCAGTGTTTTTACTTTTCTCTTCATTCGACCCTGTCTTCTAAGCTTCTTCGTATCCCATGTAACCACTGTTAATAGGATGCTGGTTTGGTTCTGTTCTTTCTTTTTTATCCTCCTCATCTATCGGTTCCCACTTTTGACTTTCCAAGTGATAATGAGCCTTTTTCTCACATTCTCTTTATTTCCTGATCAACTTCAACATTTCCCTTCTATGGCTCCATAATGTCCCTCCGTCATGACATCAAAAGTACAAGGTTCTTAGCTTAGTCAACAATACAATGTCAAAACGCTCACTATTGAAATATTGAGAATAATAATCATGGCAAATTGGCATGCGCTAAACAAAAAAAACAAGCATAATCTCAGCATGTTCTCCATGCTTCAGGTGTTCTCTGTTTTCATTATCCTGGTTTCTAAAAAGGTCAAATCATTCATTACACCTAACTATTTTTTAATTTTATTTTGAACGATGAAGTTACTTGGATGAGTAACGAAACATCTCAAATGAATAAACTTTGGTCTAGTTGTGCAGAATTAACCTTTTTAAATATACCTTTGGCCTAAATGATTGAGTTTTCATTTACATATCCTTATCCTGGTGTTCCAAAAATGACCTGAAATTACTTGAAAATGTGAAGGAGATTCCCCCTCCCCCAAATCAGGTTTGTTTCTCCCCTTGAAATTTTCCAATATTCTTTCCTTCTCTTCTCTTCTCTTCTCTTCTCTTCTCTTCTCTTCTCTTCTCTTCTTTCTTCTTCTTCCCTGCCCTTCCTTCCTTCCTTCCCTTCTCTTCTTCTCTTCTTCAGAGCAAACCTGTCTCTAAAATTTCAACATCCTCTCTTCAATTCCACCTACTTCTGACCTAACTCAATAGCCAATGGAGCCATCTAGTGACAAGAAGATAGATAGATAGATAGATAGATAGATAGATAGATAGATAGATAGATTATATAGATAGATTATATCTATATATCTATATCTCTATATATTTATATATCTCTATCTATCTATCTATCTATCTATCTATCTATCTATCTATCTATCTATCTATCTATCTAAATAGGGCCTTGGTGGCTCAGGCTGTTATAATGCCTGCATTTAAGTTCCAGCTGCCTACAATTATTGTAGGCTCGAATCCCACCAGGCTCAAGGTTGACTCAGCCTTCCATCCTCTCAGGGTAGGTAAAGTGAGGACCCAAGATTGTTGGGGGCAATAAGCTGACTTTGTAAAAATGCCGCTTAGTAATAAGCAGGCATATACAATGGAATGAAGGCTATTGCTGAGCACACTGAGTTGTATCCCAAAAATTGTAAGCCACTCTGAGTCTTCGGAGAAGGGCGGCATATAAATGTAATTTAAAAAAAATAAAATAAAATCTCCCTCAAACTGAACTAAAACCTGGTAATCACGTGGCTATATCCATGTCATTTTCTAAGCAGCAAGCACAATTATCTTGCTGGTTTCTGGAATGACTTTTTAAGCTTCCATCTAGTTTACCAGAGAGTCCTAACCCTACATAGTGGGTTTTTTTTGAGTTTACCCAAGGTTGACTAAGGGTTGATACCAGCTATAATTGGAGAAAAAAAGCTTGATTTCTGGTGTCTACACCATGAGCCACAGTGGCGCAGTGGTTAGAATGCAGTACTGCAGGCTACTTCTGCTGACTGCCAGCTGCCTCCAATTTCGCAGTTCAAATCTCACCAGGCTCAAGGTTGACTCAGCTTTCTGTCCTTCCGAGGTCAGTAAAATGAGGACCCAGATTGTTGGGGGCAAGACGCTGACTCTGTAAACCGCTTAGAGCAACCTGTAATGCACTGTGAAGTGGTATATAAATCTAAGTGCTATTGCTATTCCTTCCTTCCTCCATCAATCCCTTCCTTCCTCAGTTCTTCCTTCTTCCCTTCCTCCTTCCTTCTCTCCTTCCTTCCTCCCTCCCTCCTACCTCTCTCCCTTCTTCCTTCCTTTCCTTCCTTCCTTCCTTGGTGGAAGTGCAGTGGTTAAGATGCAGTATTGCAGGCAAACTCTGCCCACTGCCAGAAGTTTGATCCTAACTGGCTCAAAGCTGACTCAGCCTTCCATCCTTCCAAGGTGGGTAAAATAAGGACACAGATTGTTGGGGGCAAGAGGCTGACTCTGTAAACCTCTTAGAGAGGGCTGTGAAGCAGTATAAAGCAATATATAAGTCTTAAGTGCTATTGCTACAGGTAGTCCTTGACTATTCATTTAGTGTCCATTCAAAGTTACAATGGCAGTGGGAAAAATGGTTTATGGCCATTTTTCTGCCCTTACAACTGTTCTGGCATCCCTACAGTTGTGTGATTAAAATTCAGGTGCTTGGAAATTGGCCTGTACTTATGACAGTTATCTGTACTTACGACAGTATCTGTTGCTTCTTATCTGCAGTTGCCACCTGGAATCATTCAGAGCAAGATATTATTTCTATTTGCATTTTTACTGCAGGATAAAAAAAGCTTTTAGCAAAAATATGCTTCTTCTTTTTAATTAAGAAAACCCTCTCCCATTAACAAATAATGCATGGTTAAAGCATACACGAAGAGGTGTAATTTCCAAAGTTGAGATAATTTCCATACATTCTCCAGTGCACCTTTAGCCTTAACTTTTAGTAAACATTTCCTAAGATGGATCCATTATTTTTCCTCTTGATGAAACACACATTCCTCTTATTTCTATCTGTGCTTTTGGGGAGAATGTGTGAGTCTCCTCCTTCATAATTTTGGAAGTGATGGCTAGATCTGAAGCTTAGCCGCAGGTTGCTAGTTAACTTAAAGACGGCTGTGTCTTGTTTCCTTTTTGTTCGACATTTCATTTAACCACACACACAGCTGTGGTTGGTGGAGACTTCCTAAGACCTTCAGTTTGCTCCTATTCATTAAGGCTGAACTGACACAAGCAATTTGTCAGAGAAGAGAATTCCCTTCAAAAGGAGTCTATTGTAGAAAGATGCTACTGCTGGTATCAGAGTCAATTGCTTGCTTAACGCTAAGAGGGACATCTCTGTTTAATCTGTTCCCTAAACCGCTTTGCTAGACCTGTATTGACTTGTAAAAAATGGGTTATAACATAGGGTTTGGGGGCCAAACTCACGATGACACATTGTTGTCATATGACATACCGCAACTTCCCCCCCTTCGCTAAAACAGGAATGGGCATGGCCAATGAGGGACGCATCCGGCTCGTGGGATGCCAGTTTGACACCCCGGACATAGAATAACAGAATTGGAAGGGACCTTGGAAGTCTTCTAGTCCAACCACCCCCTACTCAAGACCTTATAGAAGGAGTCTTCAAACTTGACAGCTTTAAGACTTGTGGACTTCAACTCCCAGAATTCCTCCTCCAGTCATGTTAGCTCAGGAATTCTGGGAGTTGAACAGAAGTGGTATTCAGCTGGTTCGGACCAGTTCTGGAGAACCGGTAGCGGAAATTTTGAGTAGTTCAGAGAACCAGCAAATCCCACCTCTGACTGGCCCCGACCCCATCTATTCTCTGGCTCCCACTGAGTCCCAGCTGATTGGTTGGGTCTTCTTTGGTTGCCCTGCACAGGAGAACGGAGCTGGAAAGCAGGTTAGTGGGCTGGGGAGGGAATGGGGATTTTGCAGTAACCTTCCCTCTGGAGTGGGATGGGAATGGAGATTTTACAGTATCCTTCCCCTGCCATGCCCATGAAGCCACACCACGCCCACCAAGCCACAGAACTGGTAGTAAAAATTTTTGAATCCCACCACTGGAGTTGAAGTCCACAAGTCTTAAACTTGCCAAGTTTGAAGACCCTTGCCCTATAATATGAGGGTGAAGGGTCATTCTCCAAGCTTGTGGGCTGGTTTCTGAATGTTTCATTACCAGGTGAGGTAATGTCTTCAGAGGAATTTAGGAGAGGTCAGTGTTGGTGGTCTTCTGCTTATAAGGGCTTGGTGTGGTCAGTAGGTCTTGTAATGGGAGATCATGTCAGGTGAGGGTCTTGTGATGGGTCAGATGAGGGTCACATCAAGTGAGGATCTTGCGATGAGTCAGTGTGGGTCATGTCAACTCATGATGAGAAGGTCATGTAAGATGAAGTCTTTGGGAGGGATGCAGTGCTGGTTGGGGAAGACCGGTGCCAGCACTGGTTGGCTGTGCAGTTGATTTCAATTCTGAGGGTTTTATAGGTTGGTTGTAGGTCTGTGTCTATTGATGGAATTGCTTCAGATAATGAAATGTCCAAAAACCAACCCACAAGCTTAGAGGACAAATCTCCATACTCATCTTACTCCCGAGCTACAGATATTTGCCACTATCACATGCTATACCGTTCCAGACAAATGGCTGTCCAATCTCTTCTTAAAAAGCCCCCAGTGATGAAGCACCCACAGCTTCTGGTGGCAAGTCGTTCCTCTGATGAATTGTCTTCACTGTCAGGAAATTTATCCTTAATTCCTCCTCTCCTTGATTAGTTTCCATCCATTGTTTCTTGTCTTGACTTTTTTTTTCTGGTGTTTTGGAAAATAGGTGGAAGACATGGTTAACAAACATGTCTTTCAGAAGCCCATCGGTAACATCCATTGCCACAACTTCATTTCAGGATCCAATCTGAATCGGTCACTGGAACCAGAGGTTTAGTTTTCCAAACTTTCAGACCAGTTTATCCAACTTAATTTATTCAATGCTTACCAACCCCAGATGAAGTGATCCTTAACGTCTTTTGATGCTTGCGAAGTATACCAATTTCAAGGGAACTTGAAGTAAATCTACTTGTTTTGGGTTATTTATCCTTCCCTGTTGAAGTATTTTTTATACTATAGTCCAGTGATGGCGAACCTTTTTGTTGTGGTGTGCTGAAAGCGTGCGCATGTGCCGGCACCCACAATGCACTGCCCCATGCATGCGTGCGCAACACCCTCCCTGCCACCCCTTTACCTGCACTGTGCATGCGTGTGCCTCCCAGCTGATTTTTGGCCTTTTGAGGCCTTTTTCCAGAGGCTTGATGGAAGCCTCTGCAGCCTTTGGAGGCCAAAAAATGGGCCCATTTTTCGGCCTCCAAATACCGGAAGTGACGAAACCGGAAGTACCAAAAGTACTGGAAGTGATGAAACGGGCCTGTTTTTTGGCCTCCAAAGGCTGTAGAGGCTTCCCTTGGGCCTCTGGGAGGGTGAAAAAGGCCTCAAATGGGCTGAAAATCAGCTGGGAGGTGGCGCAGTACAGGTAAGTTTGGCTGGGGCTCGCGTACCCACACAAATGGAGTAACTATAACAAGAGTCATAGTTACTCCACACGTGCCATAGGTTCTCCATCATAGCTATAATCCCTTTCTGATTACCTCTGATTTAAAGACATTTACAGTTAATTAACAATTAATCAGTAAATCAGTGCCTCCAGAAGTTGTGGGTGCTCCAATACTGGAGGTTTTAAAGAAGAGACTGGACAATCATTTGTCTAGAATGGTATAGGGTCTCCTGTTTGAGCAGAGGGCTGGACAAGAAGACCTCCAAAGTCCCTTCCAACTCTGTAATTCTGTAAAGTTTTTTTTTATTACATTTATATGCCGCCCTTCTCCGAAGAGTCAGGCGCTTACAATTTTTGGGGGATACAACCCAGTGTGCTCAGCAATAGCCTTCATTCCATTGTATATGCCTTCTTATTACTAAGCGGCATTTTTACAAAGTCAACTTATTGCCCCCAACAATCTTGAGTCCTCAATTTACCTACCCCGAGAGGATGGAAGGCTGAGTCAACCTTGAGCCTGGTGGGATTCGAGCCTACAATAATTGTAGGCAGCTGGAACTTAAGTGCAGGCATTTAACAGCCTGAGCCACCAAGGCCCTTAAAGTTTGCCTTAAGTTTTCCTCCCTTCCACCAGCTTGACATTAGAACTTTTCTGCTGGAACTCCAAACTAACTTCCTGGAGAATCATAATCAGGTCAGACTGTGGAAAAAGAGAAGAGTTGCAGAAAATGTCCTTGGCCATAACTCACTTGTTATTGCTAACAATTATATATTTCCAGTAGGTATACTTTAATAGATGACCAAACCAAGCAGTAACACTGGATAAAATTAGAAAGTTCTGCTCGCTCAGATTTTTATGCGAAGATATGAATAGCATAGGTCACTATCACTGTCAACGATATGAGGATATTAATAGTACAGTTGCAATATTTAGATAATTAAAAGGTTTTGTTTATTCAAAGAATGCATCAGCTGCCACGTTTCACTGAGAACGCTTTCCTGAAAGCTGAGGACTAAATACATGACCCAAACTTACTTTTATTTGTTCATTAGATTTATACCTTGCTTTTCCTTCTGGTGTCCAAGGTGGTCCAGCTCTTACCTTTCTCCACAATAGCACACCTGCGAGATAGGTTGGGTTGAGAGAGAAGAATGGTCCAAAATTACACAGGTAGCTTTTGTGACTAAGGATGGGCTTCAGCTCTACAAGGAGGCTAAAACTAATTGAGACTGGCTATAATAACAGAAGAGGGACGCAGTGGCTCAGTGGCTAAGATGCTGAGCTGGTCGATTAGAAAGGTCGGCAGTTCAGCAGTTCAAATGCCCAGTGTTGCTTAATGGAGTGAGCTCCCGTTACTTGTCCCAGCTTCTGCCAACCTATCAGTTCGAAAGCAGGCAAAAAAATGGAGTTCAAATAAACCAATAACATTTAAACCTACATACATAACACTTTTAATCTTTGCTGACTAAAGACCATCCTAAAATTAATTTGATTTCTATCTTTACATGATTTTGGTGTTGTCTGTCTGGGGTTCTGCATAGAATTAAATCTTTGGATTAAGACATTTACAGCAAACTCTTTTTTCTTAGCAGGACTGTAATTAGTTTAGGCCTACTTTGTTTTCTAAACTATGGCTGAATTTTCTGGTTAATTTAGATTTCATGTCTAGCTTTAGTGTCTTGTCTTCTATAATTAGTGTGACATCTTTATTTTTTTTTATTTCTTGGCATAAGTGGTGGTGCATGTCACCTCAGCAGTAAGTTTCACGCAATAGAATGTATTCTTATTATAAACTACCCAGAGACCTAGTTTTGAGACAACAGTATGCTTAACAAATCATCTTTTCTTTTGAGGCCTGTGACTTTTTTGTTCTTTTTCTTTGCTTTAGAGAAGACGTGCTTTCCATGTGGCTGTTGCACCTAAGTGCCTTTCTGTGTTAAATAAACCTGCAGGCTAGACATCAGTTGCAGGCAACACATTAATCTTGATTTATTGCTATTATTCAGCAAAAACTTGTATTTATTCCAGATGCCTTGCTTACAATCTAACTTTTCAGTTCCTTGCTTTCATTCAGGGTGATAAACTTGCATTTTACACATCAAGCACATTTTTTTTAAAAAAAAAATAGGGATTAAAAAAAAAGAATGTGCATTGCAACATGCATTTCATACTAAGAGTTTGGTTCAGGGTATTTCTGACTTTTCAAACATTTCAGTGAGCGATGCAAAGTCTTATTCTTGAAGACCCAAACCTGGAGAATTGCTTTTATGCTGGGCTGAAGGTTCTGCCTTAGCTTTTTGTCAGCGTAGAAATCTTTCCCCTTCCTGCTTTTATAGCACCTTATATTCCTGAGGATGTGATATTTTTCTCCTGCTGTCTTAATATTTGTGGTGTCGGGGCACTATTCCATAGCATATGCAGCCCACTCATGCAGTGTTGGGTGATCTACAACCGGTTTAACAACCAGTTCTGTGAGTGCACACGCTTCACCTAAGGCACCTAACGTGCTTGCGCGCAGCATTCAAAATACAGCAATTTGAAGCTCAGCTGCTCACTTCTAGGGCAGCCCTAGTAAGCAGAACAGCTGAGGCGTGGACATCAGCTGTGCCTCTGACTCAGGTGAGCCAGAAAGAAGGAAATATAGGACAGGATAGGGCGAGGCCTGCTGATGATTGGAACTACCAGTTCGCTAGAACCGGTCCAAACTGGTAGCAGCCTATCACTGTACTCATGTCCACATCCCACTCAAAAATATGATCCTAGTGGTGGGATTCAATTTTTTTTACTACCAATTCTGTGGGTGTGGCTTGGTGGGTGTGACAGGGGAAAGGATACTGTAAAATCTCCAGTCAGAGGTGGGATTTGCCAGTTCTCCGAACTACTCAAAATTTCTGCTACCAGTTCTCCAGAACTGGTCAGAACCAGCTGAAGACCACCTCTGCATGAACCTTCCTGTAGGTCCTGGGACCAGCTTCATACTTTTTGTTCCTCTTCACCAACCCAACGTCTATTTTCTGTGGTCACCATCTCAGTTAGTTGAGGGGGAATGAAAAGAGGACCAGTAGTGCTTATAATTAAGATGATTAACAGATCCTGAAAAGGTACTTGCAGGGCAAGAGGCCAAAAGTTCCAGAAAGACAGAGAACAAGAAGTTGTTGGATCAGCTTGGAAAGCCACGAAAAGTCAAGTTTGGTCCAGGGATGAAGGCACCAGGCTAGAAACTAGGAGATTATGAGTTCTAGTGTTGCCTTAGGTGTGAAAGCCTGCTGGGTGATTTTCAGTTAATCACAGGGAAACTGTGAGTTCTAGTCCTGTCTTAGGCATTAAAACTGGCCAGGTGACTTTCAGTTACTGGTAATGGAGAGTTCTAGTCCTTCCTTAGATATGAAAGCCTGCTGGGTGATTTTCAGCTAATCACAAGGAGACTGTGAGTTCTAGTCCTGTCTTAGGCATTAAGGCTGGCTGGGTGACTTTCAGCTAATCACAAGGTGATAGTGAGTTCTAGTCCTTCCATAGGTATGAAAGCCTGCTGGGTGATTTTCAGCTAATCACAGGGAGACTGTGAGTTCTAGTCCTGTCCTGGCATTAAATCTGGCTGGGTAACTTTTGGCTAATCACAATGTGATGGTGAGTTCTAGTCCTTCCATAGGTATGAAAGCCTGCTGGGTGATTTTCAGCTAATCACAGGAGGCTGGGAGTTCTAGTCCTGTCTTAGGCATTAAATCTGGCTGGGTGATCTTGGGCCAATTCTCCCCTCTCTCTCAGCCCAACCTATCTCACAGGATTGTTGTTGTGAGGAAAATAAGCAGCGGAAGAAGTATTAGATATGTTCACCACTTAGAGTCATTTATAAAAACAATGAAGGCAGGATGAGATTAATTATTGAATAAATAATAAAATGTTGGCATCTGAGTTAATTCTAACAGCTTTGTTTATGCCAGAGTTTTTCAGAGAATTGGTGTTTTTCTGTATTTCACTCCTCCAAAGGAGAAATCAACCTTATTTTGTTTTTCCCAGTCAAAAGGTACCCCTGATTTGGTTCAACAATTAACAGCTTTCTACATCTCACTTTGGGACTAATTAGCCACACTTATTTTGAAGTCACAAGAGCGAGATTTTGGGGAGTGTTGGTGGATGGTCAGGGGAAAAAAAATTCAATAAACAAAGGCCAGGTTTTAATAGGTAGAAAAATAATCTTCAGGCTTTGACTCCGTTGGGATTTTCCTACGCCGGTATTGATCACGATTCAGCTCCCACCTCAGGGGAAAATGGGTCGGAGTTGAGTTTTAATTGTATTCAGGGCCATGCCGGATTACGTGGCTTCACAACAGAAGAACTTCTTTTGCCAGCCAGGCTGGTGGTCTTAAACAATAGAAAAATAGGTGACGGGATAGAAGAATATTAATACAGGTGATTTAGACTGATGTTAAAATGCCATCAAGGATGCCCGTTTATGACTGTTTTATATAATATAAGGGGCTAATTCTCTTTTATTTATGAGGTGCTAATTCTCTCTTATTTATGAATGTTTTATATCATATAAGCAGGAGGTGGGCTGCTGGGGGTTCGCAGGGATTCAGGAGAGCCCCTAGCTAAGATTCTGTGCAGTTTGGAGAACCCCCAAATCCCACTCCTGGCTGGCCACGCCCACCCCTCCCAGGAGTCCCCATGCAGCCCATTTTGGATGCAGGGAAGTGCAGGGCATGCACAGAGGCTCAGGGAGGGTGAAAATGGGCCCGTTTCCGGCTTCCAGAGAGCCTCCGGAGTCCGGGGAAGCTGTTTTTACCCTCCTGGAGGCTCAACAAAAGCCTCTGGAGCCCTGGGGGGCAAAAATGCCCCCCTCCCCCCGCTGTGGTGCAGGAGGCCAATTAGGCCACACCCACCATGACCATGCCCACTTAGCAACTGGGCAGAGAACCCCTTGCTAAAATGTTTAAAGCCCACCCCTGAATATAAGGTGCTAATTCTCTTTTATTAGTTCTTTTGCTTTATGTATGAGGTTTTCATATTCTTGTAAGCCACCTTGAGTCACCATAAGCGACTATACCGCAGTACAAATTTCCTAAAATAAAATTAAAATAAAATAATAAAATAAAATAAAATAAAATAAAATAAAAAAGTTTTGAAAAGATTTTTTCCAGTGTTTTTTCTAAAGATGCATCTATGTTTGAATACAGGTAGGCCTCGAATTACCACCATCGGTTTAGTGACCGCTCAAAGTCAAAATGGCACTGAAAAATGTGACTTATGACTGTTTTTCACACTTACGGCCATTGAGCAACTCCTTGGTCACCTGGTGAAAATTCGCCCAGTCGGCAACTGGTTCACATTTACTTAACAGTGTTCCTGGGTTCACATGGTCCCCTTTTGCAACCTTCTGATAAATAAAGTCAAGGAGGAACCCAGATTCACTCTTAACTATGTGACGAACTTCAGTGATTTGCAAGAAAGCTGGTAAAATGGTGCACAATTCACTGAGCAGCGGTCTCGTTTCACAATGGAAATTTGTGGCTGAATTGTGTTCGTAAGTCAAGATCTATCTGCCTATTGTGCTTTATGTATTTGGATCTGGCCTGTCCCCAAATCGTGACTCTTAAGTTACCTTTACACGTGTTGTATTCAATTTTAATATTTTACTTCCTTTCCCCCCCCTCCCTCATTTGGAAAAGTCTGGAAGAAGCGAGAATGAAACTGGTAGCCAGAGAATCAAACCTGTGTTTGAAGAAGATCCTCTGTTCGGTCGACAAACATCGTACCAACATGCCGCTGTCCATATACCGACCGATATTTACGACGGCTGTAAGTATGGAGAGATTCATATCATTGTTAATGCTCTTTCAGACTTCACAAATAAAAAAGTCTTGTAACTCAGATCTTCATGCTCCTTTGTAAACTGTTGTGGTTCACCAGCAGCAGGTGTGGACGGCTGAGGTCTCGGAGAGCGAGGACTCAGATGAGGGGGCTGCATGTGATGCAGGGATGGGGCCAGGACCATCAGGGAGTGGAGTGCTGCCTTTGGAGGTTGTGGAGGCTGGAAACAATGATGAAGAGGTCCCTGAGGAGCCTGTGTCTAGTGCGCATGTGTGTAGGGCTGCTCAAAGGAAAGAGCAGCTGCAGAAGCACAGGCGACTCGGGAGTAAGGTTGCAAGGTAATGGCCCCTCCCTCAAGAGATAAAAGCCAACTGAGAAACTGGAGTTCTTTGCAGGAAGCAAAGATGTTTTTGCACTCAAGCCTTGCGGACGTTCGGATTATCGTGGTTGGTGTATGGAGACTCTTTGGGTTTGAAATATTTCTTAGTAACTTTATCTGGTGTTCTTGGCAGCTTTGCACAACCTTGGCAAGGCTCGTTCCTATCAGAGACAAATTGGTTTGGAACAGCCTTTTAACCGTGAAGGAACGGAATTCGTAAAGAATCATTAAAAGGTTTTGCTGTTACCTCTGTTTCATGTTGCTTTCCTTGGAACAAGGTTTGGGTCAGAACATAATCTTACAGTGAATTGAAGACCCTAACTAGTGTATTTATTTAAAAAAATTTCTTGCTTGTGAAGATCTGTTTCTCTAAATGTTATCCAGGCAGAAACATTAATGTCAAAAGTAGTAAGCGGAGACAAAGTTTGAGTCCAATTTCTCTGGTAGAACATCAGATCCGGAGGATTATTCTGTGATTCTGAGTTTATTAATTTAAAGGTGCATTGCAATTGCTGGATTAGAGTGGAATTTGCTGATATTTTAGGCCTTCAGCCGGTTCTTAAGAGGAATTGATCATTTCTGAAGAGTTAATTTATATTCTGGAGGGGAGGAAAGCGAGATGATTCATAGGCAAAACCTCCCTTGAAATATTTTAATTTAATCCTGACTTTTCGGGTTGACATATACCTTCATTAAGCCCGTAATGCCAAACTAATAAGTTTAGTGGGGGAAACTTTGCCACATGAATATTCGATATAATTTTACCATATCGACAAATGAGCTGGGTTAACGTGCTCTTCTAGACACAGTTTGAATAGGAAAGAAGGTGGATCATGGAAAATGTCAGGTTTATACATCATGCGCTGACGGGGGAGGCATTTAAGCAGCATAAAGAAGCCATTTCTGGAATTTTTGGAACAGTGACTAGAAGATTGATCTGATCCAGTCATGTGTTTAGAACCAATATTTCCATATTTGTCAACATAAGCCATAAACGGACAAAAATGTAAGCAACAATTACTCTATTTTTCCTGAAAGGCAAAGAAATATTAGTCTCTTTATTATAAATAAATAAATGTGGTGAACCACCCAGGGTCCTTTTTGGGTGATATGTTGGCCATGTAAATTTGATTAATAAATAAATGAAATTCTGTATAGATTCTCGGTCATCCAGATCCCAAAGGTGCTTTTTCAGGAGGCAACTGGGCTTTCTAGTTTTTCTTTGAAGACGTTCCGCTTCTTATCCAAGAAGCTTCTTCAGGTCTGACTGGATGGTGGGGAATGGAAGGATTTCTATTCCTTGCAGACAGCTGGTCATTTGCATCCTTTTAGAGGGTCGTTGAGGCCACTTGGAGGCTCATCTGTGACCTCAGGGTTTATGTTTATGTTTATGTTTATTTGGACTTATAAGCCGCCCTCTCTCCCGAAGGACTCAGGAGGCACATAAAAACAAGCAATACAAAAATTAAAACAATTTAAAAAATATTAAATTGCAGCCAAATAAACATTCCAGATTAAAACCCTGATTCCCTGTCAGTCCAGGCTGGATTGTAAAAATAACCATGTTTTAAGGTCACGGCGGAAGGAGCAGAGATCAGGGGCCAGGCGCAATTCCAGGGGTAACTGGTTCCAGAGGGTGGGCGCTCCCACAGAGAAGGCCCTCCCCCTAGGGGTCACCAGCCTACAGTGTGGCATGTATGGCTGTAATTGTCAGCATTTGGAGAAGGATACGCCAAACCTGGGTGTTCTGACCCAGGCTTTGTAAACTGTAATTATTCACAAACTTGTTTAAAAAAATCAAAAGCTATTTTATTGCAATGCTGGGAATTGTTCCCATTCCCAGCCAGAATTAAGCTCAAACAGTTCCCTGAGATAAGCACACACCTTTCAGTTCTGTGAAGTGTTGCCAAAAACAGAAGTATCAAATTAACTAGAAAAGAAACCAACCGAAGTACAAGAAAAAAACAACCAGAATACACAGAGCTTCAAGGAGGACTCGGAACCGATTGAACTGCTTTGCTTCCTGCAAAGAGCACGTCACTGAGGGCTGACTTTTATCCCTTATGGGAGGGGCAGTCACCTTCCAGCCTTACTCCCGAGTCGCCCCTTTTGTCTCAGCTGCTCTCGCCTTCTAGCAGCTCTGCACATACGCACACTGGGAACAGGCTCCCCTTGTTCCTCTGCCTCACTGCTGCCAGACTCCAAAGGTTCCAGAGGCAGCATCCCACTCCCAGATGGTCCTGGCTCCATCTCTACATTGGATGCAGGACCCTCGTCCAAGTCCTCTCCAGACTCTCGGACTGGTCCCCGTTCTTCCCCACTGTCCGATTCCGCTGCTGTCTGTACCAGATGCTGGCGAACCACAACACTGGGGTGGAATCAAGAGAGGAATCAGCCTGGAATCATTATGTTCTCACAAATGGTCTAAGCCCAACCTCTCTTGAATTCTGTTAATTTGTATCTAACATCAATTTAATTCTGCCCGCTAGTTGACTAAATTCTTCTCTACAGGCATAAACAGTCCATCAACTAAACTGGAATTTAACCTCTGGTCCTGATTCTTCACGCCTGACAGATTACCACCATGCCCAAACCCTAAATTATGGTTAATCCAAAACAGAAGTCAGCGAATCATTCTTCTATACAGCTTGGCCAAACTTGGTTCTATAAATGAAATCATTAACACCGTCAGGGTGGAATTTAATCATTCTTGACATTAGGAAGAAGGCTTGAATTGTTTTAGCTTGTGCATTTCCCTTTCCTGTTTACAGCTGTTTTTATTTGACACCTGATAAATTAAAGATGCGCTGGATGTTTTTTTTGCTCAATTAAATGGAGTTGGTGATTGGTTGAAACTCCTGTTAATGTTATGAATGCTCTTTAAAAACCATGTTGCTCATACCAAATATAATTAGTGTCTAATTTCCGGGGGTAAGCTGCTGTGCAATTGAGAAACGTCGCATCTGCAATCGTCTATGTTTGTCACTCCCGGGTTAAAACCCGGAATTGATGTGTATGTGTGTGTGTGTGTGTCAATCTGGCCTCCTTCCTGTTGTAAAGGATATTGTCCACTAGTTCATCCCTTGGGACGTTGTGTTGACAGTTGAACAATGGACTATAAAAGAATGGCAGGCCGGGACGATGTTTGGAATTAAACATGGTTCACAAATGTATGAAAAACTTATTCAGTCGCTTGCTCTGAATCTGAACATCAAGATGATGTTTTACACTCCTCCTATTTTTCCTTCCACCCTTTGTTTTAATACTTCCTGATGTGACAACGCCGTGTTCTTCCATGTGTCTTGTAACGACCCTGGGACTGTTGTATTGTGTCACACACTTGGCAATTTGCAGTCAAAGGGAAATGAGGAGTACTTTCTTCCACGTCGAGTTTTAAATATATAAGCAAGGGCAGAATGAATGGATGAATCTCTCCCTCTCTTTTTTTTCCTTTTCTTTTCTGAAAATAGAGTCACTGCTTACTGTCTTCCTTGTCCAAGAATAATTTCAGCCTAGGTTTCAAAGGTTTAGAAGAAAGAGAGAGAGAGAGAGAGAGAGAGAGAGAGAGAGAGAGAGAGAGAGAGAGAAAAGACAAAACCATACACATCTTAACTGCAGGTGATTTGTTAGGCTTGTGCACATTTTGAAAACCAGTGAGTCTCTGCTGATTATGAATGTAGTCCATTTGTTTGCC
>CM019159.1:3563789-3574537 GCA_009733165.1 Naja naja
CCTCCCTCCTCCCTTCCTTCTTTCCTTCCTTCCCACACTTGTTGGGTGTGTTTTACAACATTAGAGTGTTCCCAACTATACTTCATTTATACCAGTTAGTTCTCAAAATTGATCTACATAAGCCATATACGTATTCTGAAGCCAAGTCAAAGAGTCTTTAGTGGGCATTCAAATCATTAGAAAGTTGTAATAGTGGAAGAGAGAACACTTCTGTTCAAGTAATCCACCATTACTTGAAGAAGAAGTCTTCGAACAAGTCCTGAATCTGGGAAACCCAGCTCTTTCTTTCCCAGGCACCATAATTCATCTTCATTGTCTAAGTGCAGATTGACTGCTAGAATATTAATCAGGTTCAAAGGTCATTCTTGTTATGATGCTCTCCGTAGGAGCATTAGGAATGCTTTTGCATATGTACATAATAGATCAAAAACCCAGCTCATAAAAATGATCCGGCAAGGACCAACATTGGTATCATTACGATGAATTGACTGCTCATCAGTCTCGGTTGATTTGGACCTATCATGCAGCTTTAATCCGCCCTCGTGCGTAAAGTAATTAAACTAAATTCTGAAAACTAACTTGGTTCTCAAATGCACCAAGCTTTTTCTTTGAAAATGTGCACTCGGCAGCGGATTTAATTTCCAGACACAACTTGTTTCACTCTCATCCCGATGAACCCTCCAGTGGAAGGATGGATGTTTATTCTTGTTTTACTTTCCAAGCTTACTCCTGGGGGGGTGGCATCTACATTTTTTTCTAAAGAAACCATAAGTATCTCAATATTCCTGTCTCTCAAGGCAATAGTAGTTGTGAGTGAAGTGCCTTTTATGCATAAAAGAAAGTAAGTCTAAATTCGAAATTTCACCGTTGGGTTTTGAACGTTTGATACTAGAACCCAGAAGAGTTTACAAATGTTTTATTGGAGCATTAACCATGGATTGCTCATCCCTAATAACAAGCCATATAAGCAAGAACACATGAGTTAGAGGAAACAGAGAGTGTTTATCACAAGGGACTAGACTAGAAGACATCCAACACTGTTATTTTGTTAGTATCTGGTCATCATTCTCTCCTGCTTCATTGAGATTAATCAGAAACATTTTAAACTAAATTCTTTAGAGGCTGGGGCTGAAAATCTTGAAGTACTTCCAATAAGAACCTGCATTCTGTAGAAGAACAGCTGTGTGTTAGTGTAGGCAATTACTCTTAACTACTAAATAGAAAATTGGAGAGAAATTTGACCCATAACCATGTCATGATCCTCATAAACAACAAACTAACACTAACAAACTAATCACAATCTTTTGGGATAGCTTAAAATACTGACAATAAATAGGGGGGTATATTTTTATCTGGAAATAATTGATTTGGTGGTAGCATTCTGTTACTGAGGAGTTATAACTATGAGAAACTGTTAGATTGGATAAGTAGGCTAAGATTTATGCTGCTCAAAGTAATATTTCACCCAAAAGATTGGTAGGTAGATACATTTTTTAATTGTTGGGGAAGGATTGGGAGAATCTGGGGGTGGAGTTAAAAGAGGGATCAGCCAAGAATCCCTACATAGCCACAAGCAAACTAAGTCCAATTGCCCTTGAATTCCATGGACTCTAATCCAACTCCTAGCAGATGCTTAGTTGAGAAGATTCCTGTTTGTAGGCATGAATAGCAATAAATCAGTTGAATTGAACCTTCATGTGTGGACCTGTTCTTTTGTGCCTAACATCAATCAATCAATCACAATGGAGCTTGAAGGGATCGTGGAGGTCTTCTCATCTAACTCTGTACTCAAGAAGGAGACCTTATACCATTCCAGGCAAGTGTCTATCCAGTCTCTTGTCCCAAATATGCTTTTTTTTCAAGAGTCAACTGGACTTTCTGATTTTTCTTTGAAGACATTTTGCTTCTCATCCAAGAAGCTTCTTGGATAAGAAGCTGTGGTATGTAAAAATATACCTGTGAAAATATAAAGCAATGGTAATGCCATTTTTGGCCTCTGTGTTAACCTAAGACAATTTACTTGAATATTATGTAAGAATATTCTGTACTGTTTTGTATGAAGGTGATATATTTGGCAGATCATGCTGTCCAGTGTCATGTTAATGATAGAGATTATTGGAAATGGAAATGGGTAAACAGGACAGGGAAACAGATGGTATGCTACAATAGTAGGGTGTTGCACAGGGTGATGCATAGCTGGGTAGATTGCGAACCTGGAAAGGGGCAGTGACTGTATATATTTGAAACTGTATATAAACCCCATGTTCTGACCCAACCGGGCTCCAAGAGATCAAACACAAGATAAAGGCAGCAGCCCACACCTTTTAAAGTTTAATCTACGAATTCTGTTTCTTCATAGATAAAAGGCTGCTTCCAACTAATTAGCTCTGACAAGAAAGAGCCTTGCCAAATTGTTTGTCAAGGCTGTCAAAAAACCCAGAGATAAGAACTAGTTTACAAGAGTTTGCAAATACTAACTATGATGTCCACGAGGCTGAGCTTCAGAGCATCTTTGCTTTCTGCAAAGAACGCTTCTTCAAAACTGGCTTTTGTTCTCTTGAGGGAGGGGCCATTACCTTGCAGCCTTATTCCCGAATCGCCTGTGCTGCTGTAACTGCTCTCTCCTACGATCAATCCTGCATGCACGCGCACTTGGCACAGGCTCCTTGGAAATCTCCTTGTCACTGCTGCCAGCCCCCACAATCTCTGAAGGCAGCAGTCCACTCCCTCATGGTCCTGGCCCCTTATCTGATTCCTCGCTCTCCTCCACCATCCGCACCTGCTGCTGGCTAACCACAACACCCCAGCCTTCCTAGGAAACATGTCTTCTGTGGCTCTGCCCATGAGCACAGAATTCCCTTTTGCAAAAGCTCCATAATAAAGCTCTTATTTATTGTTCAAGAGTCTCCAGTTGTATGGAAGGTTGATTTTTTTTTATCACAGAAGCAAAATGTCTTCCAAGAAAGTCCAGTTGCCTCTTGGGGAAAAAAAAAAGCACCTTTGGGACAACCATGATCTGGATGACTGAGAATCTCCAAAGACATGTTGAGCTTCTTCTTAAAAGCTTCCAGTGATGGAGCAGCCACAACTTCTGAAGGCAAGCTGTCCCACTGGTTAATTCATGAATGCATCCTTCTCATGTTATCTATTAGCTAAAGTTGCCCAGTGTCTAAATTAGAGTTAGGGGTGTCTAAATTAGAGTAGGGGAAGGCTTCAAAAAAATAAAAATAAAGTCAAGATGGTAGCTTCACGTGATCACAGCTGGCCTCCTCTTAACTACTGTCTGCCTTGTTCACTGATCAATATTCTCTGCAGCCATCTGGCAATGGTTAAACTATGAAAGTCAGCCAAGTGTTCAAACAAGTACAAATGTTTTCTATTGCTGTGTTTCCCAACCTGGACAATTTTAATACTTGGCTGACTTCCACAATTTGACCGTTGCTGTTTGGCTTAAGGGTCTATTAACCTCTGGGTTAGAAAGAGGTCAGGATCTCTCTGGACACAGTTTTTATTCTCTCAACCTCTGCTCCTTTCTAAAATATGCCATAATATATAATATCCTATTTTAGAGGACAGCTGTTACAGATGACAATGAAAAAATATGCAAATATTTGAAATGTATTTGATAAATACTGAGACGGTGGGATTTATGAAGGAATATAAGGATCCAGTCCCCAAATTTGTCAACATCTGCTATACAGGTAGTCCTTGATTTACGACCACAATCGAGCTCAAAATTTCTGTTGCTAAGTGAAACAGTTGTTAAGTGAGTTTTGCTCTTCGTTATGATCCAAGTTATTAAGTGAATCACTACAGTTGTTAGATTAGTAACACTGTTGTTAAGCGAAACTGGCTTCCTTTCCCATTGACTTTACTTGTCAGAAGTTGTAAAAAGAGGATCACATGACCCAGGGACAGTACTGTTGAGGTATTGAGATTGAAGAGCTGACCAGCAGCTGTAAAGCTGATGCAATGTAAGGCTGATAAAATATAAGGCTGATGTAATGTAAGGCTGATACAATGAAGATGAATCAGCATTGGTAGTGCCTTTTTAAGACTATGTATGGATCCACAGAAACCTTTACCCTTTTAAGAGGTGTTTATATAAGGCAGCCATTAGAGGGCCTGTTTTCTCTTTCCTTCTGTCCTTTATCCATTTGCAGAGTTCTCCGTGTAGAGTTAAGAAGATTGGTTCCTTGTCAGGTATTTTGCCTACCACATATATTTCTGTATATGTCTTGTAGATAAACCACTATTAAATGTCTAAGTTTCTGTGTGCTGTGTTTTGCTCCTGGATTGTCTCATAATGGTAGTCATGCTCAAACGCTCTGACAACTGTGACCATCATAAATGTGAGATGATTGTCAAGTGTCTGAATTTTGATTGCACGGCCATGCTGCAATGGTCGTAGTGTGAAGAATGGTCACTCTTTTCACTGGTGTTGCAACTTCAGTCATTAAATGAACTGTCGTAAGTCGAGGAGTGCCTGCGTAGGTGATTTTCTTCCACAGACAGGGATAAGAAGTGCCTGCATAGGTGATTTTCTTCCACAGACAGGGATAAGAAGTCTAAATAATAGAGTGATACCCCTTGTGAGCTGTTCCTGAATTGGATGAGGAGACTGTGCCCTTATCCTTTTTATTTAAAGAGTAATTAAAATGCACCAAGAGCAGCTGTTTATAAAAGGAAGATTACCTTGGCCCGAAGAAGTATAAATGAAAAATTAATTCTGAATGAATTTATCCAATTCTCTTTAAAGTCCCAATTAACCATTCATGCAGACTTTTTATGCATGATTCATAGGACAGTCTACATTGTACATATTCCTTTTGAAATGCTTTAGATTTACTATGCAAAATAGCAGAAAGTAGATAGAAATGGCCTTTATAGATATGTGGTCCCTGTGCCTGGTTAATGGTTTTTGGCATTCCCTTTTTTTTTTTGACCTCCAAAACAGCACTGGATAAGAATTTATGACAGGGCCTAATGGCGTGATCATGATCAATGATTAAAAATAGAACAATATTTAGACTATTGCATAAGATAACTAGAATAAAATTTCCCTTCCTTTCCCTTCCCTCTTTCCTTTCCTTTCCTTTCCTTTCCTTTCCTTTCCTTTCCTTTCCTTTCCTTTCCTTTCCTTTCCTTTCCTTTCCTTTCCTTTCCTTTCCTTTCCTTTCTCCTGTCCTGTGAAGGGTTGGTGGTTTCTAAATCTCTCAGCAGATACTCAAAATAGGTAGTTATTAACGTTTTTATGCAGCAGATATAATAATACACACAAAGGAATGGAAACACAATTGACTTTTGTCATGCTTTCTAGTTGATTCATATTGGTTTAATAATCTTAGCTGGGTTAATCAGATTTTAACACAAGGAGCTGCGATTTTAAATTGTCAGCATATTGATGAATTCTATTCCTGAAATTTGGAATTAATCTGTTTTGAAATCATTTCTGAAAATAATCCTGGATTATTCAAGGAGAAACTACCATATTATAATCCATTGTTTGGAAAGACATTAAGTTAGAAACTTAAACTACCAGTAACTCTTCTCTTAATTGGTGTGAATCTTATCCCTGATGTTCATACATTTTTCTTCAGCTGTTAGATAGTAACACCATACATTGCAATAATATCTATTGTCACTTTATTTGGGTTAAACAAATGCATTTTATGACTATTGTTGTCTGGCATGACGAATTGTTGCAAATCTTTTGACAGAAATATTTCCCTCTTGTATAACAAATTGAATCTAGGAACTGAATTTGGAAAGAGTTTGTAACATTAAAACAGGCTGTGCTCCCAACATTTGCTAATGATCTGCATGTCATCACAAAAGAATTCAAGAGCTTAGCAGTAACAACAGAAACAAACAAAAGCTGGAAGTATTATACAATGTAAAGAATTTATTACATGCTTTTGGGAAATTGTTTGATGTGTAAATACCAGCTGTTGAGTAAGCTTATTATCAATGGCATCATGGATTATTTGAGGGGGGGGGAAGATACCAAACAGCTTGCTGTATCTTATTTTTGTTAAATAATTTCAGATATTCGCTTTATTAAGTAAGAAAACTCAGTTTGCATTATATACATTCATGAGTGTCATTTTGTGTCCAAATCTGAAATACAGGTAATCCTCAATTTACAACTGTAATTGAGCCCAACGTTTATGTTGCTAAGTGAGATACTTGTTAAGTGAGTTTTGCCTCATTTTATGACTTTCAACTCGTAAAACATTCCTCTGCCTGTTTTAGTAGTAGCCATAAAAAAAGGGGGTGGGGAGGAAGGAAATCTGGAAGAGCAAGTGCAGCAGTTTGAAAGCAAAAGTACATTCCAACTCTTTATCTTTAAAAGATTGTAACTAAACTACCAGAGCTTTTGCCTAGGAATAGATTTAATTGGAGAACGTGATTGATGACACCCAGCCCATGAAGGTGCTCAATTGGAGAATCTGATTTATGACACCACCCAGGGGGGAGGTTGGGAAACAGGTTCATAGGGGACTGTAAATGATGTAGGCCAGAGTTGGTGTCAAGTCATAAAACATTTTGTATACACGTTTTATAGTTGACAACAGAAAGGGACTTCTGACCGTTTTTCACACTTATGACCATTGCAGCATCCCTGTGGTCATGTGATTTACATCCAGATGCTTTACAACGGACTCATATTTCTGATGGTTGTAGGGTCCCCCAGTCACGTGATCTGCTTTTGCGACCTTCTGACACTAAGGAACCAGATTCACTTAATGATTAATTTAACAACTGCAGTGTGTTGTGGTTAGCCGGCAGCAGGTGTGGATGGCTGAGGAGAGCAAGGACTCAGATGAGAGGCCAGGACCATTAGGGAGTGGACTGCTGCCTTCAGAGATTGTGGGGACTGGCAGCAGCGATGAGGTTCCCGAGGGGCCTGTGCCAAATGCGCGTGCGTGCAGGGTTGCTCACAGGAAAGAGCAGCTGCAGCAGCATGGGTGACTCAGGAGTAAGGCTGCAAGGTAATGGCCCCCCCTTCAAGAAGATAAAAGGCAGCTGTGAAGAGGACGTTCTTTGCAGGAAGCAAAGATGTTTTGAAATTCAGCCTCGTGGACATTACAGTATCTTGATTTGGTATTTGCAGACTCTTGTGTTGTGAAATATTTCTTATCTGTTATTCTTGGCAGTCTCGCACAGTTTTGGCAAGGTTTGTGCTTATCAAAGTTAATTAGTTTGCAGCAGCCTTTTAACCAGGGATTCGTAAGAATCATTAAAAGGTTTCTCTTCCCTATGGTTCGTATTTGTTTTATTGGAAAAGGGTTTGGGTCAGACCACAGTGATTCACTTAACAAACATGGTGAAAAAAGTCATAAAATGGGGCTGAACTCACTTAACATATGTCTCACTTAGCAACATAAGTGTTGGGCTCAATTGTGGTTGTAAATTGAGGACTGCCTGTAGGGCTTAGGGAAACATCCTTGTCTTAGGATGCTTTAGCTTCTTATTAGTGTTCAGCTGAGCTGCTTGGCTCCTATTTAGGTGACATCTATGGGAACCTTTTATGATGATAAAATGCACACATATTTACTTTTCCAGGGCTGACTTTAATCCTTTGTTAATCAATGTAGACTTAGGATGGCTCTGCAATGTGTTTACCTCCAAACTTGGAAATGCCATCAGGAAGGAGAAGGAGTAGGTAAAGGGGAAGGGGAAGAAGGAAGAAGGAAGAAGAAGGAAGAAGAAGGAGGAGGATATTTAAAATGTTGGAAGATAGATAGATAGATAGATAGATAGATAGATAGAGAAAGAGAGAGAGAGATGGATGGATAGAAAAATAATTGATATCTAGATAAATCAATAAGATATTGAAGAAGAAGAAGAAGAAGAAGAAGAAGAAGAAGAAGAAGAAGAAGAAGAAGAAGAAGAGATTGATAAAAATCCATCTGAGGAGTTAAACCTAGGTCTGTTCCAATTAACCAAATGCCAGCTGTTGCCTAGTGTGAGTGAGTTATTTCACCCGTAAAGGAGGCATTTAAAGAAGAAGGAAAGCTGCAGCTATTTATCAATATTGTAATGAAGCATTAATTGTTTGTCCCATCAATTATTAATTCAGGAGCCCCGAGAAACCACCCCCTTTTTTTAAATGATTAAAAAAAACCCTCAATCTGTTTGGTCTGAAAAAGAAAATGCCAGAAACTAATATTATTATTCCCTTTTTCTGTGTTTTTTGTTTTGCATAAATAACTCCAGACTTGGTCCGTTTAGACTCCTTCTATCTTTAGCCCTTTAGCGCTTCCCCGATCATGCTGATGAATATAAATTTTTATTTTATTTTATTTTACTTATTATTATTTTTGGGGGTAATTCAAGTTAATTCTGAAGCTGGCCCGGCCTATGAATATTAATGTTCACACAGCTGATCTCTCTCTCTGCAAATGATCACATCCATAAACATGAAAACACGGTTAACTTACAGTAATGAGCACGCTCTTGGAATTTGGATCCCCAGCTGGTTTTACAAGCCTAATATTACATTTAATGCTATATTCTTCTCTTCTGTCTCGTTCTTACTCCCTCTGGATCCTTGGTTATTAATTTAGCCTCCCTCCAGAAAGTGGGACCTCCGTTAACTCCCGCGGGCGATGCAAAACGTGGTATTATTTTCATATACTTGTGAATAGGCTATTGTGATTAAAAAAATCAACCATTCAGGTATTCAGACAACTGAAAATTGGAGACACGTGAACAATATATAAGAGCTTTATTATTTATTTATTTATTTATTTATATTTGAACTTGTATGCGCCCCATCTCCGAAGACTCAAGGCCTCACAGCTAAAAAACACAGAACAATAAATATTTAAAAAGACATTAAACTAACAAGCCCAAATATAAGACATAACAATGCAATAAAATATATTAAAAACCCATCCCAAAGGAGGGTCACAGCCGGGTTGGTCAAACAACCAAGTTTTAATTCGGCGAAGGTACGGAGATCAGGGGCCAGACGGAGCTCCAGAGGCAGTTGATTCCAGAGGTCGCGAACAGAGAAGGCTCGCTGCCGGGAAGTACCAACCGGCATTGAACCGGATGGAACCCAGGAGTCCTTGCTTTGCGAGCTCAAGACAGGGCGCCGGAGCTAGCTATTGGAAGAAGACGCCCCTCAGATATTGGGGACCCATGCCATGTAGGACTTTGAATGTTAAAACTAAAACCTTGAATCTCACCCGAGCGACGGCAACCAATGCAGGCCACGCGAGGAGGGGGTAACATGGGAGAACCGGTAACTCCCATCACCACCGCGGCCGATTCTGCACCAACTGCAACCGGATGGTATGGGCAGTCCTAGATAGAGAGCGTTGCAGTAGTCGAGTCTCGAGGTGACAAGGGCAAGTATGCGGAATCGGGCGCCTCGATCCAGAAAAGGGCGGGGTTGTCGAACAAGACGGAGAGGCAGCCGACCGCATAAAGCCACTCAGTCTTGGCGGGTTGAGTGAGACATGTTCCTACTCATCCAGGTCCGTACCGCATCCAAGCACCGGGACATCAGGAGAGGCATGCTGATCTGGCCAGGGGTGGAAAAGTACAGCTGAGTGTCATCAGCGTACTGATGGAATTTCACCCCAAAGCCACGGATGATCTCACCCAGCGGTTTCATGTAGATTATGAAGCTTTTGCAAAAGGGAATTCTACCCCTGGACAGAAAACATTTCCCCCAGGAGGGCTGGGGTTTATATACAGGTTCAAGTATACAGTCTCTGCCCCTGTCCTGGGTTCACAATCTATCCAAGCATAACATCTGTTTCCTTGTCCTGTTTACCCATTCCCATTTCTAGTAATCTCCATCATTAACATGACACTGGTCAGTGTAACCTGCCAAATATGTAACCTTCATACAAAACAATAGAGAATTGTTACATAACATTCCAGTAAATTATAATAGGTTAACACAGAGGTTAAAGATGGCATTGTTTATATTTTTACAGGTTAGGTATAATTTCACATTATCACACTATGATCTGAAAAATCCATAGTTGTACAGGTAGTCTTTGGCTTACAACATTTAGTGACCATTTGAAGTTACAATGGCACTGAAAAAATAATAATAATAGATCAACAGAAGCACCTAGAAATGCCTTTGTTGACTGATCTCCCTGTTATGGATATTAAATTTTTAAACCAGGCTAAAACTGGGCACGCTTCGAAGAACAATTTGATAGCTAAATACAACTGTGGGTTCCTTGCTGCTCTCTGGGCTTCATTGGTTTTCCTTGCAGACTTTTTTTACCGAACTAGGTAACATCATCAGTGCATCCGTGATGCTGTTATTTAATTGGATAATGAAACATTTGCAAGAAAACAAGCAAGCTCAAAGAAGACCAAGGACCCCACTGTTCAATACTTTAAATGTTCTCCTCCTTTGGTAACATACCTGTCTTCTCTAAAGCATTTTTTTAAGTGAAGAGGACCTAGTATTCATTTAGAAATAGAGTGATAGGGTTGGAAGGAACATTGGAGGTCTTCTAGTCCAGTGGGCTGCAAGAAAATTTTGGTGGGCCGCAGAGAAATCTCACCCCCAGAGCACCCCACAAAGCAATTAATCCCTGCTGTGCAGAAACACAAGGCTGCGCCACCCACATGGCCCGCAGGAACCTACTTACTCCTTACCCGGCAAACTTGCCTGCTAAATTGCTATTTTTCTGCTATTTTTCCAGCCATCAGCTGTTCTGCTGTGCCGGGAGATTTAGATTAGCTAGGAAGCAGGAAATGGTTGG
>CM019159.1:3610884-3623433 GCA_009733165.1 Naja naja
TGTGTTTGCTCCTCTCCTTGCTGTTTTTGCAAGCCATCTTCATTTTATTTCTGGTCTGTATCCTTTATGCATTTTAGCAATCCTGAAATGCAATAACGCTCAAGTAAACTGAGTTAATTAGCACCCATTTTGCAAATGCAAATGAGTTTGGTTCTTCCATCCGGGTAGTTTCAATGGCTATGTGTCCAATCTGGGCATTCTTGATGGAGGCAGAGAATGCATCCCGCATTCATCATCCCACAATTGCAAATGATAACAAGGGCTGTTGTGATGTCACAGTGCTAATTCTGTTTCCTTTGTATGGCTGGCTTAAGGACAGAGCTTGCATTGTGACATCACACACACCCATTTCTTCACGTTCGCCCGAATCTCTGAATTCAGTCGATGCCACTGACGATGATTCAGCTCACTTTTAAGTTGCAATGATTTTAGGTTGTGGTTGTTTTTCCTAAGTTGCTATTTTGCAATTGGATCTATTCCACATCTAATACGAAAATGTATAAGTTATGGTCATTAGGCAAAGAAGATGACCTGACCATCTGAACATTAAATATGCTTGTGTTTCATCTCAGTTGTCTACAAAGACTGGCTACGGTGCCTTACATAATCTATTGAATTAAATGTGGAATTCATCCAGGTGTTTCTGTGGCTAAACATTTTGCCTGTCGACCAATGCTATCAAAAGTTGAATTTACTTCATTTAACTTTTCGCTTTTCTCTTTGCAGTTATTGCAACTCTCAAGCGAGAGTCCTTTGACGAAGTTGGATATACGTTTTTAGCACCCAGGTTAGTTTTTTGCCAGCGATCTTCATGTTGCCAAACATTAAATAATATCTCTTGATTGATGTAGTAATTACTTCTGGAGGAATAGGACTATCTAATAAAGTAGAGCAAGTCAAGATTAAGGCCCTATTGAATTAAATAATAGACCGTGAATAAATATTGCATCCCGTTTTGGGTGCCATGATATTAAAAGATGTTGAGACTCTAGAAAGAGTGCAGAGAAGAGCAACCAGGATGATTAGGGGACTGGAGGCCAAAACACATGAATTGCAGGAATTGGGTATGTCTCGTTTAATGAAAAGAAGGACTAGGGTGATATGATAGTAGATTGCCCAATGTAGCATTAGGGTGAAAATGTCATTTTTTTTTCCATTTCCTTTTTTTAGGGACTACTGTAGCACGGTGAAAATAACAGACAATAATACTGTATTTCTTCAGAACTTCATTGAATTTATGGATCAATATTCACCAAACCCTTCATGTAAGTATGGCCTTTTCAATAAATTGCTCTTTGACAATAACACTGAAGGTGCATCAGTTTAACTAAAACACAATAATGGAGTCAAACAAGTGGGAATGTTCTGAGATACAGTAGATGGACCAAGATCTTACCAATCTTGTTCCTTTGCTAATAATTTATTAGTAGTAGATAAATTATTCTTCTTCTCTTTCTCTTTCTTCTTCCTTCCTTCCCTTCTCCTTTCTTCTCCTCCTCTCCTTTTCTCCTTCTCTCTTTTTTCATGGTAGGTAATGGTTTGGTGATGAGAGCTTTGTTGGATGCAGGCTTCACAAGTGACCTGGTCCAGAATTACTGGAGTAAGCAGGACCCTGAGTATTCCTTCTTCACTTCCTCTACCCCAGGCCATGAATAGCTCTGTTATTTCTGAATCCTGATGCTACCTTCAGCTATCGGATCAGAACTTATTGTTTGAACAATCCCGCCAAAAGAAATAGCACGATAAGATGAAGAATCTTTTTGTTCTGCATTAGAGGAACATTCTAAACAAGCTCCGAGGATCCTGGCCTGTTCTTCTCAATTGATGTTGATCTAAAAAAAAAATCTTTCTCTTTCCAGTGAGGGAATCACAGCACGCTTCGTAGCTACGGATGGAGGGATCACCAGAGTGTATCCCAAAAGGTAAAAGAGGGTCATTTAATCTTCAGTAGGGGGTGACTTTGCTAATGAGTCCTGTGCTCAAACATCTGATTTGAGGCCAGAATTCCTGCAAAGTCCCACCGGCATGGTGGGAATGAACAATTAAAATATTGGCGTAATGCAATAATTTGATCCCCCCTGCATACGACACCTGAGTTGGGATCAATTTGAGAAAGGCTTCCTCTAAAAAGTGATACCCACTGTAGAGTATGTGGCACGATGCCCTGGTTTAGATCTTCAAAGTAAACAAAAGATATGTCGATCTGTAAAGTCACACCCTCAAAAAATAAAGGGAAAATTGGGGAAAATTTCACCCAGGGGTTAGGGGAAAAAAGCTCACTCAGTTCACTCGCGCTACTGCTTAGTCTTTCTCAGTCCCTTCTTCCATTGGTCTGGCCATAATGGCCGTCTTCTTCTCCTGCCAGTTTGAGGGCTTCCTCCGGACCTGCAAGGGGTTGCTTCCCTCCTCGCAATCCACGGAGTGTCCCCTCTTCTTTATCACCTCTCTGGGGTGACTTTTGACTCTCTGGGGGGGCCTCCTGACAGGTAGAATTAGGCTGGATTAGCGGAGCCTCACTAACCCATCATCGTATTGCTCTGACATCAGCCTCACCTCCTCCCCAGTATAGATCTTCTAACTAAACAAAAGATATGTCAATCTGGAAAGTTTGTAACGGTAATTCTCACAAAATCCAAAGTGTGAGTTTTGAACGTACTTTAAAGCATACAAAAAAAAAAGTTTAATCCTATTTATGTAGCAATAGTTTGAGTTCCAGCATGCTCCTTAAGAGCTGTTCTGGAAAAACGTTGACTTTTTGGGACGGATAAACATCTACTTTTGAAATTGTATTTTAGAAATGATTTACTTGCGACTGGAGTGCTTGCTAGTTCAAGAAATGTAGTCTCAGAGGCCTCCAGATTTAGTCTCAGGTGTCACAAAAGGAATAGTTCTTCATCACAACACCATTTCCACCATCTTGTCTTTTAGACAGATACCATTCTATTACGTTTAACTCCATTTTTTAAGATTCTCAGTCACTATAGCTAAAAGCATCAAGGATCCTATTTCCTGGCTAGTTACTGATAACTGGCCAAGTATCTCAGCTGCTGTGTAGATATATTTATTTTAGATGTTTTTATTGTTCCTTTTTTTTAATTGCTTTAGGGTTTTAATCATACTATATTAAAGTTGCCCAGTCATCTTATAAGGGAGCAGCATACAAATTCAATCCATCAATCAAACAGTATTTTTTGAATTGTAAGTTGCTCAGAGTCATTGACTAACTGAGATGGCAGCTATAGAAGCTGAATGAATGAGTGAATGAATGAATGAACGAACACCAGAAAAGATAGTGCCTTGATTTCAGTAAAGCTTACTGTCAGTATACCCATTTTGTACTTTTCTCATAATAGTTTTCCCTGAATCTTTATTTACTTAATGTCAGTCCTATGGGGTAGATCACATCTGAATTCATAGGAAGAATAGAATAGAATAGAATAGAATAGAATAGAATAGAATACTTAATGTCAGTCCTATGGGGTAGATCACATCAGGAAATTGAATTCATAGGAAGAATAGAATAGAATAGAATAGAATAGAATAGAATAGAATAAAATAATAGAGTTGGAAGGGACCTTGAAGGTTTCTAGTCCAGCCCCTGCTTAGGCAGAAAACCCTACACCATTTCAGACAAATGGTTATCCAACATCTTCTTTAAAACTTCCAATGTTGGAGCATTCACAGCTTCTGGAGACAGGTTGTTCCACTGGTTAATTATTCTAATTGCCAGGAAATCTCTGCTTAGTTCTAAGCTGCTTCTTTCCATCCACTGTTTCTGCCCTCAGGTGCTTTGAAGAATAGCTTGACTCCCTCTTCTTTATGGCAGCCCCTGAGATATTGGAACATTGCTAAAACTAAAATGATGCTTTACTGAGAGAAGATATAGCAACAGAATCAGAACACAACCGGTTGTGTTTTCCTTTCACCCCGTTTTATTCTCTCGAGAGTCGAAAGGAACTCATCTGAGTCTCTTTTTAAACCCTTCTCCATCTCCCTGGGCTTAAAACATGCTTTTTCTGTACCTCTTATTGTCCTATTAGCTTCTAGGTGGCTTTGCCAAGCTCATCTCCCAGGCTCTCTCCCCTTAGAACTGCCTTCCTTACCAGCATTTAAAGAAACATACAAACAAAAAAAAACCCCAGTGAATCACAATTAAAAAATTAATATCCTTGTCTTACGTTTAGTGCAGGCGAATATTGGACAGAAAATGCGGAAACCTATGAACAGAGCTTCTACAAAAGGAGTTTAGATAATGAAAATTATATCTTCACAGCTCCATTCTTCAACCGTAAGTCACTGGGTGCTCAAAATATCCACAATCTTCTTCAGCAGTGCAGGTTCTATTGTAATTATTTAAAACAAAAGTTTTTTAAATATAGTTCAGATCCAGTTCGTTAATGGAATGTGGGATGCTATCTAGGAGAATTACAGTTAGTTAACAGGTTGGATTGGATTTAGACAGAGCAAAGCAAGCAAGATTCTTTTAAATGAAATGATAAACAATGGCAATAGTATGTAGACTTATATACATGACGCTTTGCAGTGCTTCACAGCCCACTCTGCGTGGTTTACAGAGTCAGCCTATTGCCCCTGACAATCTGGGTCCTCATTTTACCGACCTTGGAAGGATGAAGCTGAGTCAACTTGAGCCATGAGGATTGAACTCTTTGACAGTGGGCAGAATTAGCCTGCAGTACTGCATTCACCCACTGTGCCACAGAGAATTTTTATATTCCACACCAAAATTCAGCAGTAATCTCTACTCTAAATTGTTACAGTTAACACTCAATCTGTTGCAGTACCTATTCTGATAGCAGTGCACAACTTAGCAATTGTTGCACAAAGGTGCATTTTAGATAAATCTGAAAAGAAAGAAAAAAAGGATACATAAAGGCTATAACTTCCCTATAAATCCCAATACTGTAAAACGGTGTTGAGAGATTTGTGGAAAGCCACACTTAACCTAAACTTTCACCTTGGAAATATATACACATCTTTATTTCTTTTGATCTTTTAGTAAGACCATATATTCTCAGGCAGAATTCTACCTATGTCTTGAACAATGATCACTATTATTTCTGATAATTTTATTTAGCAAGACCTTTGTTTCTTCTTGATTGCATCACATATCTACTCTAAATCCTACCGTGTTTCCCAAAAATAAGACTACCCCAAAGTAAGACCTAGCACTATTTTCTAAACCTGCCCTAATATAAGACCTACCTAAAAATAAGACCTAGTGTAAATCTCCAGTTCCAGGAAGACTTTTCAGGGAGCAACCGCGCTAAACACCCCTACACACTCACACCCACTATTTGGCACCATAAATATATAAGACCTACCCCCAAAATAAGACCTAGTGTGTTTTGGGAGCCAAAAATATAAGACAGTGTCTTATTTTCGGGAAACACGGTAGTAAACAAAATCCAAACAAACTCCTTTGCTTAGTGTTCACTGGAATACAGATGTGCTGAATGATGTCATTTGGGAGTTAATCTGAACAGGGGTTTCAAGAAACGAAAATAATGAATGATTGATTCCTAATGCACCATCTCAGGAAGCCTCTATGAAGATGGCGTCATGGTAAGCAAGGCTGTGAAGGTCACTGTGAACGGAAAACTTCTGAAACCAGCAGGTAGGAAAGAATGGGACTGTTTTTCCACACAGAAATATAATTCGTTATTGACCATAGTAATTTCAATAAGACAAAGCCAGCATTCAGAATCATCTAAGCGGGATGAGGTTTGAATTCTGGAATTAGATAGACAGACAGATGATAGACAGATATAGATTTAGATGATATATAGAAACAGATTATAGATAGATAAAGGTAGTCCTCGACTTATGACCACAATTGAGCCCAAAATTTCTATTGCTAAGTAAGACATTGTGAAATGAGCCCATTTTATGACCTTTCTTGCCATAGTTGTTAAGCAAATCAGTGCACTTGATCAATTAGTAGCCCGGTTGTTAAGTGAATCTCATTTCCCCATTGACTTTGCTCATCAAAAGGTCACAAAAGGGGATGCCGTGACCCCGGGGACTTTGCAACCGTCATAAATACGAACCGGTTGCCCAGCGTCCGAATGTAGATCACGTGACCCTGGGGATGCCGCAACAGTCATAAGTGCAAAAAAACAGTCCTAAGTCCCATTTTTCCGTGCCACTAAACGAACCATCATAAGTCGAGGATTACCTGTGTCTGGTTTTGCAGTGTCGATCCGTTTATTTTTGTTCCTCATGCTACGTGTATTTCTTGTCAGTTGTTGGAGTAAAAATCAACCTGAACAGCTGGATGAAAAATTTCACGACAATCACCATTAAAGAGCAGGTGAGTTTCTGAGGCTTCCTTCACCTCCGGTTTCCCCAGAGCTTCCTTTGGCAATCTTAGCAGCTGAACCAAAGCCTGTGTGGCTTCCGCCATGTTGATGTCCCATAAAGCTTGAAGATCTGGTTCTTCTTCTAGACCAGGGTTGTCAAACTGGATTTCTTCGAGGGCTGGATCAGCATTGTAATTCTCCTCTGCAGGCCGGTGGGGTTGGGTGGGACAGATGCTTCCTGCAGCACCCTGCCAGCCAAAACGGGATGCATGGCCCAGTTTTGTCCCGGTTTCATCCCGGTTTTGGCCTGGTTTTGGGCACATTTTGGGGGCTGTTTTGGCATTTTTCGGCCATATTCAGCCTGGTTTGGGCTCGCTTTTGGGCCTGTTTTTGGTCTGTTTTTGGACCATTTTCAGCCCTGTTTCTGGCCTGTTTTTCACCCCATTTTTGGCCCATTTTCAGCCTGGTTTGGGCCCAGTTTTGGACCTGGTTTTTGGTCTGTTTTTCGGCCCATTTTCAGCCTGTTTTTCAGCCCTGTTTTTGGCCTGTTTTTCACCCCATTTTTGGCCCATTTTCAGCCTGGTTTGGGCCCAGTTTTGGACCTGGTTTTTGGTCTGTTTTTCGGCCCATTTTCGACCTGTTTTTCACTCCATTTTTGGCCCATTTTCAGCCCATTTTCAGCCCATTTTCAGCCCACTTTCAGCCCATTTTTCAGCCCTGTTTTTGGCTTGTTTTTCATCCCATTTTTGGCCCGTTTTCAGCCCAGTTTGGGCCCGGTTGTTGGCCAATTTTGGGCCTATTTTTGGTCTGTTTTTTGGCCCATTTTTCAGCCCTGTTTTGGCTGGCAGAGTGCTGCAGGAGGCCATGGAGGGTGCAAACGAGGTGCGGGGGGCTGCACACAGCCCATTTTAGCCACCAGAGGCACCGCGGACCAGTCCCTTGGTATTTCCAGGCCGACCCTGTGTGCATAGAGTTCATCACCTCTGTTCTAGTCCTTTGGCTGAGACGTTCTGAACATCAAGCCGAAACATTTTTTGTCAGATGTCATCATTTTATTATCCATGGTGCAGATCAAGGCTTTATCAGGCTAACCAAAGAGAAGGTTGCACTCTCCTCCATAAGAATGGTAAAAATAAGAATTTATGGGTTTCTTGCTCCAGCATCTGCTTACTGTTGGGAAACTATCCTCCCACTTGGATAATGCCAGGTGTATTGTGCCTTCGTTGTTTTCAAAAGAGGAATGGTTTTACGAATGCGCTGATTCTTACTTTTTTTTTTCAGTGTAAAAGTGGGAGTGAGATTTGTGGATGCGAAAAGAACAGTCAGGTAAGAAATGCAATAGATGATGTCCTTCAGCCAAATAAATTCATCATTAACATCTCATCTGTTTTAAAGTTTCATAACGGGACAAATATGTCATGTAGTTTGGGACTCATGAAGCAGCCATGTCAACGTTAAGCATTAATATTATTGCAGGAGCCTGTTCTGACCAAGGCTTCTGAGACAATAATTACCGTGTTTCCCCGAAAATAAGACCTACCCTGAAAGTAAGACCTAGCACTATTTTCTAAACCTGCCCTAATATAAGACCTACCCCGAAAATAAGACCTAGTGTAAATCTCCAGTTCCAGGAAGACTTTTCAGGGAGCAACACCCCCCCTACACACTCACACCCACTATTTGGCACCATAAATATATAAGACCTACCCCGAAAATAAGACCTAGTGTGTTTTTGGGAGCCAAAAAAAAATATAAGACAGTGTCTTATTTTCGGGGAAACACGGTACACACACACTTATTTTAAAAACAAGTCTTGTTTTATTGCAACGCTGGGAATTATTTTCATTCCCAGCCAGTAATGAATCTCAAACAGTCCCTTAAGATAAGCACCCACCATTCTTTCCTGTGAAGTGCTGCCAATAACAGAAGTGTCCAATGAACTAGAAAAAAAAACAAATGAAGTACAAAGAGGTTCAAGAATCTGAACCAAACGAACGACTTTGCTTCCTGCAAAGGTTTCATCATCTTTGCCTGTCCTTTATACCTTATGGGAGGGGCAATCACCTCCCAGCCTTACTCCCGAGTCATCCCTTTTGGTTCAGCTGCTCTTGCCTTCTAGCAGCTCTGCACACACGCGCACTGGGAACAGGCTCCCCTGGGTTCTCTGCCTCGCTGCTGTCAGACTCCAGAGACTCCGAAGGCAGCACCCCACTCCCAGATGGTCCTAGCCCCATCTCTGCATTGGATGCAGGACCCTCGTCCCAGTCCTCTCCAGACTCCCAGACTGGTCCCTTTTCTTCCCCATTGTTTGATTCTGCTGTCATCTGCACAGGCTGCTGGCGAACCAAAATAGATCCCATCTGGGTCAGTCACCGGGACTGGAAGTTTTGTCTTTTGAGCTTTCAGACTCATGCTGGAACCTATCCTCAGAGAACTTCTCCCTAGCAGTGTGTCATGCCCCTGTCGGAGCCTGAATCTGCAGAGGAAGATGAGCCAGAACTGGAGCAAACTGAGATCAAGGGGGCGGCTTGGTTAGCTTAGGAGGAAAATGGGGAGGGGCAGCCCAGAGCGTTTCAGGATTGGATCCTGCAATATTATCCTGGGACACATATAATCTCCTTCATTTGTGATGAACATTATTATTATTAATACTCCACAGCTATCATTCAGGTCCATGATTTGTACAACTACGTTGCAAATCAAATATGCAGCCACATTTACATTCCCGATACCAAAAGTAACCATAAAGATCAATTGAGCAACTTTTATATCAAATGATAGTAACTCTCAGGAAGTTCTTGAAACTGACAATATCCCAGATATCCCTTCAGCTGGTTTGAATCCCGAGCGAGAAGCGTAGCACAATTTAATATATGTTAATGTTTGATTACATGAAATTAATAGTTTATCACGGATATTCCACTGTAATTTATTCCAAAAGCTCTCCAGGGATGATAACTGGCAGTGTTTTATATGCCAAAGGACATGATTATCTAATCCGTGAATAAGATCTTGCATTATTATTTTTCTGTTTATACAGGTAGTCCTTGACTTACAACAGTTCTTTTAGTGGTTATTCAAAGTAAAGACACTGAAAAAAGTAACTTACGACCCCTTTTCACACAACCAGTGCAAGATCCCCAGGATCACGCAATCAGACATTCGCAACTGACTCACACTTATGACGGTTGCCGTGTCCCGGGGGTGTCACATGATCCCCTTTTGTGACCTTCTGACAATGGGGAAGCCAGATTCACTTAACCAACCATGTTACTAACTGAAGAGCAGCAGTGATTCACTTAACAACCGGGCAAGAACGGTTGTAAAAATGGGGCAAAACTTACTTGACAAATTAGCAACCAAAATGTTGGGCTCAATTGTGCTCGTAAGTTGAGAGCTACCTGTATTCAACTGGAAGGTGAATTTCAACAATTGCTTAGTTATATTCTGTGATTCTTCTTTCTCCTAGCACGTTGACTGTGTCATTCTTGATGATGGAGGTTTTCTTTTGATGACCAACCAAGATAACTATGTTCCAGAGGTGTGACTGAATTAAGCCTAATGCAGAATATCTTATTAATTATGTTCTGACCTATGCTTCCTCAAGAGCACAGCCGAGCCTTGTCCTGATAAAACCCCTTTTATTTAGTTTATTTTTTATTTTTTATTTTTATTCATATTTATATGCCGCCCTTCTCCGGAGACTCAGGGCGGCTTACAAGGTTTGGAGCACAACCCAGTGTGCTCAGCAATAGCACTTCCTTCCATTGTATATGCCTGCTGATTACTAAGCGGCATTTTTACAGAGTCAGCTTATTGCCCCCGACAATCTTGGGTTCCTCTCCAGCAAAGTCCCGGCCAACGGTCTTTCAAGAGATTTCACAATTACAGGCTTTGATCAGGCTTGGAGAGCTGCCAGGCCAATATCTTTCAGATGTCACACTGCAGCAGACAATACTTGGCAAGAATGCAGGAACAGATCTTCACCCAAATGAACTAATTGTCTCCTGCAAAACTCCACTCCCCTTTTGCTCCTCTTTTATTTCCCATTCACCCTCCACCTGTGCCTTTACTCCCGAGTCGACCCTTGTTCCTTAGCTGTTTCCTTCTTCTGGCAGCTCTGCACATGCGCACACTGGGAACAGGCTCCTGCTGTTCTTCTTCCCCACTGATCTCCGAAGGCAGCTGATAACTTTCAGAGGGCCCTGGACCCATCTCTGCCTCCAGCACAGAACCCTTGTCAGAGCCTTCACCAGACTCCAGGACTGGCCCATGTTCCTCCCCAACCTCCTCACTGTCTGAATCTGCCACCAGCTCTGCTGTCCACTGGCGAGCCACAACAAATTAAGCAATATCTTTTAGGAAACACATCCAGTAGTTACTTGACCTCTGTTTGAAGACTTCCCTTTCTTTCTGCATTAGATTGGAAAATTCTTTGGAGAGATTGATCCTGGCCTCATGAGAAATCTCATTAATATGTCCTTGTATGCCTTCAACAAGTCTTACGACTACCAGTCGGTCTGTGATCCAGAAGATGAACCGAAACAAGGAGCAGGACTCCGCTCCATCAATGTGGTCAGTGCGATGGCATTTTTTCCAAAACTTGCTTAACAAATGTCTCCGTTAGCAACAGGAATGTGATTCATATCGCTTTTGGATTTATTACGATCGCTAACCAATGCCGGTGTCAAATCTAAAACGATAAAATACCGAGGAAAATAAGAAATAAAGTACATATTGAGAAGAAGGGCATGCAAAGGGTGTAAGGAGCCATGCTGGCACAGTGGTTAGAATGCAGTATTGCAGGCTGACTCTGCCCACCCAGCAGTTCGATCCCAACTGGCTTGGAAATGCTTGGAAAGTGGGGGGAAAGAGACAATCAGGAGCAACATGGATGATGGCCTCAGTTACAGTAGCAATGAATGCTCCATTGGCAGTGTTGAAGGATCAGGGATAGGTTAGGGTTAGAATGTCATGGAGAAAAATCTATCTATGTGGTCACTAGGAGTCAACAGTTGTATAATGTTTGGGTATTCCAAAGTTGCTTTTTCCAAAAGACAACTGGACTTTGAAATGAACTGAAGAAACCTATTGGATGAGAAATAAAATGTTTTCAAAGAAAACATCAAGAAAGTACAATAGAATTAGAATTGGAATGGAATAGAATATAGAGAATAGATTAGATTAGAGTAGAGTAGAGTAGAGTAGAATAGAATAGAATAGAATAGAACAGAATAGAGAATATTAACATAGAATAGAGAGTATAATCAGAATAGAATAGAAATGGAATAGAATAGAGAATAGAGTAGAGTAGAGTAGAGAGTAGAGTAGAGTAGAGTAGAATAGAGTAGAATAGAGTAGAATAGAATAGAGTAGAGTAGAATATAGAGAATGGAATGGAATGGAATGGAATAGAGCTGGAAGGGATCTTGAAAGTTTTCTAGTCCAGTCCCCTTCTGAAGCAGAAGAACTCATACCATATATCAAAAGTTTGGAAAAAGCACCCCTGGGAACAATCTTTTGACTTGTATGATTAAGAACCTCTTTAGACAATTGTTTGGGTATTAAGAGGCACAGTAAGGGCCCCACAATATTAACATGTTAAGAAAAACTTTAATAAAATGTAGCCTTCCATTAAATCAGAGCGGCAGTGAAATTCCGTGAAAGCAAATAAATCAGTCAGTGGTCAATATCTGGAGGTTGGATGGAGAGAATCCATGAGTGGTTTTTTTTTTCCCAGAGGTTCTTCTAAGATTATGCTGTTTGCTCCCTCTTTTCTAGCCTACCATAGCAGATATTTTACACCTTGGATGGTGCGTCAGCAGCTGCCTGGTAAGTTGGAATTTGCAGGCAAGGTGTTACACATTTGAACATGAGTGTCTTGATCAATCCATGAGGATAGGATCTAAACTAGAGTTGGAAGGGACCTTGAGGTCTTCTAGTCAGGGGTCCACAACTCCCGATCCATGGACCAGCCTATGGCATGTCCCCTCCAGTCCGTGGAAAAACCTCTCTCCATGCAACCAGTCCTGGTGCCCAAAAGTTGGGGGCTGCTGCTCTATTCCAACCCTTTGCTGAAACAGGAGACCCTATTCCATCTCAGGCAATTGTCCAGTCTTTTCTTAAAGACTTCCAGTGATGGAGCATCCACAACTTCTGAAGGCTTTTTGTTCCATTGGTTAATTGTCTTCACTGCCAGGAAGTTCCTTTTAGTTCCAGGTTCCTTCTC